>CAUYOR010133107.1:0-33416 GCA_963573925.1 Callimico goeldii
GGGAGGGAGAGAAGGAAGGAGAAAAGGAAAGGAAAGGAAAGGAAAGGAAAGGAAAGGAAAGGAAAGGAAAGGAAAGGAAAGGAAAGGAAAGGAAAGGAAAGGAAAGGAAAGGAAAGGAAAGGAAAGGAAAGGAAAGGAAAGGAGGCAGGGAGGGAGGGAGGAAGGAAAGAAGGAAGAAAGGAAGGGAGGGACAGAAGAAGAAAGGGAGGGAGGGAGGGAGAGAGGATAGAAGGAAGGAAGGAGGGAAGGAGGAAGGAGGAAGGAAGGAAGGAAAAAAGGAAAGAAGGAAGTAAAAAAGAATTGTGAGACACGAGTTAGGTCAAGTACATCAGGCAAGAATAATCTTAGATTTCATCCAGCTAAGGAACCAGTGGCAGTTTTAAGCCAGTGATTTGAGAAAAGCACAAAGAGCAAGTTGGAAGAGAGGAAGGCAGAAAATAAGAGGCAAAGTCCACCTATAGAAGAGAGAGGGGAAAAGCCCCAACCAAGGCAGCAGCTGTGTGGATAGTGCACGGGGTTAACATTTAGTGGGTAAAAGCAACAGAACTAGATGTCACTGGTCTATACCTACAGCTTCATTCTCTGGAAGCCATCAATGGTTTCAAAGCCACCAGGCATTTTGTTTCTCAGCAGAACACCAACATCATTAAAAAAAATCTGCAATGAGTAAAAGTGCTCTATATTCATAGTAACAAACTGGAAGACATTTAGAATTCAATAATAGCTTGAGATTATGCATGATATGAAAGCATCTTAGGCTGCAAGTCCAACTCCAAGAAATCCCCTTCTAGGAGATCATGTAGTTACTTAGCAGAGGCTATCTTTATGTATTTATTTTATTTTATTTGAGACAGGTTTCTCTCTGCTGCCCAGCCTGGAGTACAGTGGCATGGTCATGGCTCACTGCAGCCTTGATCTCCTGGGTTCAAGGGATCCTCCTGACTCAGCTCCCCGAGTAGCTGGGACCACAGATGCCCCAGCGTTTGACTAATTTTTGTACTTTTTGTAGACATGGGGTTTCTACAAAAAAACCTCAGCTGCTCTTTAACTCCTGAGTTCAAACAAACCTCCTGCCTTGGCTTTTCAAAATGCTGGGACTACCATGCCTGGCTGTGGTTTTCTCTAAGAGAAGGAAAGTAAAGCAGAAATTGTTTATTCCTTGCAGCAAATTAAAAGCCATCAAATGCTCCCAAGGCCATTTGAGTGTGGTCCATTCAGATACCTACATCTCTGTGAAATAGTGAGAGATATCAAAAAGCCAAGTTTAAAAATCAAAATAGAGAATGGATGCATTTAACAGAGAAAATATATAACTTATTACTTTCCACAGATGGAATTAGATTATGACAAAATGGAAAGACGGCATGTTTTTAAGTCTATGATTTTCTTCTAGTGAGGCAATGTCAGTGTGTTCCAAGAAAACATACAGTAATTCTACCGAACACAGTACATTTATTCAGGCTCAGTGAACGTTTTATAGCATGTTACTCCAACTTACAATACTTACATATGCGTATTATTCCTCAAAACTTCTCAAGTGTGTGGCCTACAGTATTTCCCTCTTTTTATATTATAGGAAAGACAACTAATTACTGTAAATAACTTCCATTAGATTGTGGGTCATAGCATACACCTCATTAAACTGTCCCATAATGGAGTGTGTACTGACCACATTTTGTATTTACATTTCAAATTCATCTTGACAAATGAGAAACTATTCAATAACATCTAGTATGAAATACGTGAGGGATGTGTACCAAATATCCATACGTACATGCACTTGTAATGTCCTAAATCAATTAAAATTAAAATATATTATTGTTTTCAGTGATTAAACAATTACGCTAGATAGGTTTGCTTTTTGAAGTGACAAATGTCATTGAAAGTTATGATAAATTAATACATTGATAGTTAATGTACATTGCATCTAACTTTTCTATAACCAAGAATATAAGCAGACCTCCTACTCTATCCAAAGAATATATACAAGAATATAAGCAGATCTACTCTATTCAAACCCTATTTTGAATTTCCCTATAAAACTTGAATTCCGGCCGGGCGCAGTGGCTCAATCCTATAATCCCAGCACTTTGGGAGGCCGAAGCAGGTGGATCACGAGGTCAAGAGATCGAGACCATCCTGGTCAGCAAGGTGAAACCCCGTCTCTACTAAAAATACAAAAATTAGCTGGGCATGGTGGTACACGCCTGTAGTCCCAGCTACTCGGGAGGCTGAGGCAGGAGAATTGCTTGAACCCAGAAGGCGGAGGTTGCAGTGAGCCGAGATTGTGCCATTGCACTCCAGTCTGGGTAACAATAGCAAAACTCTGTCTCAAAAAAAAAAAAAAAAAAAAAAAAACTTGAATTCCGTTACACTGTGAGTGACAGCACACCATCATACACTTATGAGCATGATGCTTTGATCTCACTGTACAACACTCATTATGTTATATTTTCCACAGATAATCGCTTCTTAACAAAATTTAATATTTGAAGGCTATAAAAGCAATGCCATGTCATATCAGAAGGGGCCACTTAGAATTATTTTATTTATATTCTTACAGAAATTTTGCATTACTTATATGAGGAGAAATGATAAAAATAAGACTTACCACCATGATGTATCGAGGTCTGTACTGAATGGTTCCAAACAAACCCAATATGACAACTATTATGTGTAGAAAATTTCCAAGAATAGGCGCCCACTGGAAACCAAGGAAGTCAAAGATCTGCCTCTCTAATGCTGAGAGCTGCAAAAAAAGAAAGTTCATTAGCGTCGAATCCAAGCATCATGATACCATTTTAATTGTTATGTCACTGCTGGAGGAGTCTGCATATTCAGTTTCAGTCACACTTTTTGTCACCGTTATTAGAATTCTCATTCCTATTTCATGTGTTGTTTCATGCATTGTGTTTCAGAAGACATTAAGATAGCTTTGAGCATTATAACTTCAAGTATAAATAGATTTTGAATCTATCTGGAGAGTCAGAGACACACCTCTTAAATCATTTTCTACAGTAGAAAATCCAGACAGATTTTTTAAGTTTTAAGTTCATCATTTTTATTTTTATATTAAAAAGTTATGTTTAATTATTAGGGGTATATAATAGGTAAATACATATTTATGGGGTACATGTGATGTCTTGATACAGGCATACATATATAATAATCACAGCAGAGTAATCAGAGTATCCATCACTTCAAACATTCCTCTTTTCTTTTTGTTAGAAACATTCCAGTTCCACTCTTTTGTTTTAAAATATGTGATAAATTATTGTTGACTATAGTCAACCCATTGTGCTATCAAATACTGGATCTTACTTATTCTGTCTACCTCTATTTTTGCGTTAACTATCCTCATTTTATCCTCTCCTCACTCCCCTTCCCAGCCTGTGGTAATCATCACTCCACTCTCTACCTCCATGAGTTCGAATGTTTTAATTTATTTGCTTCAGAAAATAAGTGAGTACATGTGAACTTTATCTTTCCGTGACTTGACTTATTTTATATTATCATTTTTAATAAAACGATTGACTTAGTACAACATAATTGGATCAAAAACAAAGAACTCCAGGCTTGGGACACTAGAACCAGTATCATTTTGGAAAACAGACAAAAACAAAAACTTCTACCTATCCCTGCTTTCCTGTGTGAATTATACATTAGCCAAATCTGTTCTGTTTCCTTTCCTTTCCTTAGATTGCCAGTGCTGGTAATGGGTAACCACCTGCTCAAAATGAAGCTCACTTATTTACTTACTCTGGGCTCAAGACCCTGATCTAAAGCTAGAGTTAACCCCTTCGAATCACATTTCATTGTGATCATATACCTAACAAGAAAATTCACCTTAGGTTAGATAGGACCCTTTTAGAATATCCAATAGAAATTATGAGGCCATTACAATTTTAGGCATGCCACCATTTATTATATTTGTGTTACATACATCTACATTTTAAAACAATTATAAAATGTGTCAAGATACACACAACCATTTGTGATGAAACAAATGCATTTCATATGGTCCAGTGAATGCCAAAAGTGTCATTATCACGCACTAACAGTATTTCTTGTATTCTACAGTAAAAAATTTTACAATTTCACCTATTCTATTTGGACATGAATCATTACACATTTCAGGTATTTTTCTAGATTTGTATTGATAAAACAGTAATTCCAATAAAATGATCCAGTGATTAGCCATACTGACGGCACTGGAAACTGCAGCTTTGAAGTGAAAATGGCACCCTAGATAGTTTTCTAGTTATGTGGCAGGTGTATGGTTGAATAGCTTTAATTTCCTTGGACATAAAGAAATGTCCTCTATCCAGTAAGCTGAATTTACCTGGGTTAAGATTTGCCTTCAGCAAGCTGTGGAGGAAAAGGGAAGAGACCGAATGCCTAAAGACAGCCACATCAGATCTACATTCATTTCACGGGTATTTCCTGATCACGGAGTGGTATGAATCAGGATTCATTCAGGATTCATCTCCTGAATCCATCAATGTCCAGAAATGGCTAAAATGTAAAATATCAGAGCAAGGTAAGAAGCAGCACAGTGTTTTCAATCTCCTGCTTGTCTCTGCTTGCAACTCTAATTAGTCCCTAGGAACCTTTCCCTAAAAACCAGTTCCTCTCAACCTTTCTATACAGCGTTTTATTTATTGGTCCATCAGTGATACAAATATGTATTTTTTAAATGTCTAAACATAACTAAAGTACCAAAAAAAAAAAAGAAAAAGAAAGAAAGAAAGAAAGAAAGAAAGAAAGAAAGAAAGAAAGAAAGAAAGAAAGAAAGAAAGAAAGAAAGAAAGAAAGAAACACTGAAGAGCAGCTACAGGCAATTCATTCTGAAAAACAACACTAGTTTAAAGCAGTTGTGCATGACAAAAACCTTTAAAGTGAACTTTTCAAATAGAGAAAAACTCATTTTCTTTTCTGTCAGAAGATGCATGGAGAGCATTCTCTTTTACAATATTAAAGAAAACACAGGTAATGAAAGAGAAGCCAAATTAATGCCACTTATGAGAAAACATGCATTTTATATTCAAGGCACTCTCTCTGTTTATTAATATTTATTTCCTGAGAACTTAAAAAATTAATTGAGGTGGGAAGAAATAAGAGCACAAATAAAAAGACATGAAAAACAGAGAGGAGCATATGAAGAATATGGAGAAGGGCAGCTATACCAACTACACAAACTGTGAAAACTAGATTTGAGTATTATGCATTTAAAAAGCTAACTAACAACAGCAAAGTCTTCAAAAATAAAATACCATTGTGCTTTTCACTTAATTACTTCATCTAACTTCCATTTTAAGTTAATTAGCCATTTAGTTTACTGGCTAATATCTTCTCTCTAAATGTCAGAATCTCTTGAGAAACCACTTTTTGCCCTTGACTGTGTTGTTTATAATAATGACCCAGAGAACCCAAGTAAGATGAAATTACATCCAAGTTGCTTCGCTGAGTCAGAAAAAGGATGACTGTTCTTTAGAAATATCTCTGTTAAAATGGCTCTGATCTGTGGTGTTGGGATGATGCCGGCCTTGGTGGAGGTGGGGGTGGGCAGCAGGCATCTCTTCCCTATTCTGCAGTCGTGACCTCAAGTTGGGAACTTGATGTCTGCCATGATGGGAATATTTGCAAAATTGAAATCAGAAAATGCTGAAAATTAGAATTTGTTTGTATGTATGTTTCGAGAACCTATGTGAAACTTTTACCTGCACACCACTGAATACGGCACCTGGAAAACAGTGTTTGTGATTCAGGAGAGCAGGGGAAGGAAGTCGCCAAATTATAACGTAGCATAAATACAAGGAAGGGTAGAGGGCTGAAAGACGATATCTACAGAGATGCCCAAGCAAACAGAATGAATGAGACCTCTACAGAACTTGAGTTTAAATAAAAGTACAGAAATGAAGAAAATATAAAGGCAGTAAGATGTTCCAGAGAAAGGGAAATCAACAGTCCCAAAGAAAAATGCATCTTTTCCCCATTTTTTGATCAGATTATTAGATATTTTTGATAGAGATGTTTGAGTTCCTTATATATTCTGGTTATTAACTGCTTGTCAGATGGATAGTTTGCAATTTTTTTCTCCCATTCTGTGGGTTGTCTCTTCATTTTGTTGGCTGTTTCCTATGCTGTGCAGAAGCTTTTCAATTTGATGTGATCCCATTTTTCAGTTTGTGGTTTGGTTGCCTGTGTTCGTGGAGTATTACTAAACAAATCTTTGTCCAGTCAAATGTCCTGGAGTTTCCCCAATGTTCCATCCTAGTACTTTTATAGTTTGAGGTCTTACATTTAGGCCTTAAGTCTATTTTAATTTAATTTCTGTATATGGCAAGAGATTGGAGTCCAGTTTCATTCTTCTGCATATGGATATTCAGTCTCCCCAGACCCATTTATTGAAAAGATTGTCATTTCTCTAATGTATGGCTTTGGCATCTTTGTCAAAAATGAGTTAACTGTAGATATATGGATTTACTTCCGGGTTCTCTATGCTGTTCCACTGGTCTATGTGTCTGTTTTTTTATGCCAGTATCATGCTGTTTCAGATACTATAACTCTGTAGTATAATTTGAAGTCAGGTATTGTGATTCCTCCAATTTTGTTATTTTTGTTAAGGACAGCTTTCACTCTTCTAGATCTTTTGTGATTTCATATAAATTTTAAGATTGTTTGTTCTATTTCTGTGAAGCATGTCATTAGTATTTTGGTAGAGATTACATCGAATCTGTGGATTGCCTTGGGTAGTGTGGACATTTTAACAATACTAATTCTTCCAGTCCATAAACATGGTATATCTTCCCATTTTTGGTGTCCTCTTACAATTTCTTTCATCAGTGTTTTATAGTTTTTGTTGCAGAGATCTTACACTTTTTTGGTTAATTCCTAGGCATTTATTTTTGTTTGTAGCTATTAGAAATGGGATTACTTGATGAATTTCTTTTTTATATTGCTCACTGTTAGCATACAGAAAGGCTACTGATTTTTGTACGTTGATTTTGTATCCTGCAACTTTACTAAATTTATTAGTTCTTATATTTTTGGTGGAGTCTTTAGGTTTTCCTAAATATAAAATCATATCATCTGCAAACATAGCTAATTTGACTTCTTCCTTTCCAATTTGGATGCCCTCTAGTTCTTTCTCTTATCTGATTGCTCTAGTTCGTACTTCTGGTAGTATTCTGAATAACAGTAATGAAAGTGGGCATCCTTGTTGAGTTCCAGATCTTAGAGAAAAGACTTTCAGTTTCTCCCCATTCAAGATGATATTAGTTGTGGGTTTGTTGTATATGGCTTTTATATGTTGAGGTAATTACTTCTATATCCAGTTTTTTAAAAGGTTTTTGTCATGAAGGGATGTTGAATTTTATCAAATGCTTATTCAGCATTAATTGAAATGATCATATGGTTTTTCAGCTACTTCTCAAAAGAAGACATACAAATGGCCAACAGGTATATAAAAGGGTGCTCAATATTATTGATTGTCAGAAAAACACAAACCAACTCTACAATATGACATGATCTCACCCCAGTTAAAACGTATTATATCCAAAAGACAGGCAGTAGCAAATGCTGGCGAGGATGTGGGGAAAAGGAAAACCCTGTACACTATTGGCGGAAGTGTAAATCACTACAAGCACTATGGAGAACAGCTTGAAGCTCCTCAAAAAACTAAAAATAGAACTACCATAGGATCCAGCAATCCCACTTCTAGATTTATACCTCAAAGAAAGAAAATCGGTATATCCAACGACATCTGTACTCCCATGTTTAATGCAGCACTATTCACAATAGCCAAGATTTGGAAGCAACCTCTGTCCTTAACAGATGAAAGGATAAAGAAAATGTGGCAAATATACACAATGGAGTACTATTTAACCATAAAAAGAATAAGATTCTGTCATTTGTATTCTGTCATTTGCCAGAACATGGATGGAACTAGAGATCATTATGTTAAGTGAAATAAGCCAGGCACAGAAAGATAAACTTCACATGTTCTCACTTACTTGTGGAGCTAAACATTAAAACAACTGAACTCATGGAAACATAGAGCAGAATTATAATTACCAGAGGCTGAGAAGGGTAATGGGAGTTGGAGGAAGTGGAGAGGTCAATGAGTACAAACAATAGAATGAACAAGGTCTAGTATTTGATAATGTAACAGGTTGACTATAGTCAATAATAATTTAATTTTACATCTTAAAATAGCTAAAAAAAAGTATAATTAGATTGTAACACCAAGAATGAATGCTTGAGACAATGAAAACCCCATTTATCTTGATGTGATTATCACACATTGCATGCCTGTATCATAAAATCTCATATACTCCATAAATATATACACCTACTATGTGCCCACAAAATTAAAAATTAAAAGCTTAAAAAGAATAACAAAATAAAATAAAACTGGAAAAGCATAGATATTTAAAAAAGAACAATGGAATTATTTCTGAAAGAAAGCTAAAGTAGGTAAAAGTCTGTACACTATAAAGAATAGGATGAAGCTAAATATCTATCTTTTAATAAAAAGTTACAAAGTAAAGGCAATCAGGATCTTAATAAAAAGGAAGAAGGGAAGGCAAGAAAGAAAGAAGGTGGGGAGGAGGGAAGTAAGAAGGGAAAGAAACCAAACCAGATACATAAGGAAGCATGGTTCAAAAAATACCAAAACATTAAAATGGGATGTGATTTTAGTGTAAATCCGAAGAAACCATTGAAATAGTCTTCTTGAGTGGCACACAAAGGAAACATTGGAGCTGCAGTTGAGAAATGCGACCCTAGCTCATGCTGGGTGCTGCATGAAAAATATTCCACAGTCATTATAACTGTTGTATTAGATTATACTTTTAAGAATCACATTGTAAAAAACTTGACAGTCTTCAACATGGTTATTGAACAAAATATTCATGTTATTTGACCATATAAACTACATCTGAGAGAGGCTGGGATAGGCTGAATGTTATGTGTCTATATTCTGTATGTTATGGCAAGGAGGAAGGAGCATGTTTTCAAATACTTCCTGCAGGGTCACGTGTTTTCTTATGAGGCTCCAAGGTGAAATTAACATTTTCCATAAATGTATGAATCATTAGCCATACCTCACATTAGCCACCTATACTTTCAGTAACTCAATAAATGTCCCTGCTTGCTTATTTCATGCTCAAGCAATGCATAAGAGACAAATAGGAGTGCCTTTAAAATGCCATGTTTCTTATTGACCCATTGATATGATTTGACTCTGTGTCCCTATCCAAAGCTCATCTTGTAGCTCCCATAATTCCCAAATGTTGTGAGAGGAACCCAGTGGGAGATCACTGAATCATGGGGGCAGGTCTTTCCTATGTTCTTCTCATTATAGTGAATAGGACTCACAAGAAGTGAAGGTTTTAAAAAGGGGAGGTTCTCTACACAAGCTCTCTTCTCTTGTCTGCTGCCATGTGAAATGTGCCTTTTACCTTCAACCATGATTGTGAGGCCTCCCCAGCCACGTGGAACTATAAATCCAATAACTTCTTTCCTTTGTAAGTTGCCTAGTCTCAGGTATGTCATTATCGGAACTGTGAAAACAGACTAATACAGTAAATTGGTACCAGTAGAGTGAGGCATTGCTGAAAATACACCCAAAAATGTGAAAGCAATTTTGAAACTGGGTAACAGGCAGAGGTTGGAACAGCTTGGAGGGCTCAAAAGAAGATGGGATAATGTGGGAAAGTCTGGAACTCCCTGAAGACTTGTTGAATGGCTTTGACAAAAATACTGATAGTGATATGAAAAATAAGGTCAAGGCTGAGGTGGTCTCAGATGGAGATGTGGAATTTGTTGGGAACTGAGACAAAGGTAACTCTTGTTATGTTTTAGCAAAGAGACTGGCAGCATTTTGTCCCTGCCCTAGAGATACGTGAAACTTTGAACTTGAGAGACATTATTTAGGGTATCTGGTGGAAGAAATTGCTAAGCAGCAAAGCTTTCAAGAGGTGACTTGGGTACTGTTAAAGGCATTTAGTTTTGAAAGGGAAACAGAACATAGAAGTTTGGAAAATTTGTAGCCTGACAAAAAGATAGAAAAGAAAATCCCATTTTCTGAGGTGAAATTCAAGTCAGCTACAGAAATTGCATAAGTAACAAGAAGCTGAAGGTTAATTCCCAAGACAATGGGGAAAATGTCTACAGGGCATGTCAGAGGTCTTCATGGCAGTCCCTCCAATAACAGGCCCAGAAGCCTAGGAGGAAAATAGCCCCAGGGTTCCTATGCTATGTGCAGCCTAGAGACTTGGTGCCCTATGTCCCAGTTGCTCCAGCTGAGTCAAAAGGGGCCAACATACAGCTTGGGACAAGGCTTTAGTGGGTCCAAGCCCAACCCCTGGCAGCTTCCACGTGGTGTTGAGGCTGCAGGTTCACAGAAGTCAAGAATTGGGGTTTGGAAACCTCCGTCTGGATTTCCATTACAGATAACGTTAGGGGAAGAAGAGTTAATATTTGCCCATCATTACTTTGTGGTTGACATTACATATAGTAGCCCATTAATCCTAATTTAGAAACCCTATGAAGTGGGTGTTTTTGTCCTCATTTTACAGAGGTTTAAAGAAACACCTAACACAATGAAGAAATACAACCGTTATTGGAACCAGCATGAGGACCTCCTTCGGATTTTTACACACAGTATGGCCTCTCCCTGAAGGTTTAGATTAATTCCTACATTGCTTAAATATTATATAAAGTGTTTTTACAGATATCTTTTTAGTTGTGCCTCATTCATGGATTTTTTTTTTTATCTGGAGTAGCAACTTTAAAGGAATAAACTCAATGAAACACAGAGAAGACTTCCACCTGCAGAAAGATTTAGTAGACATGCTTTTCTATAGTCCTCTTGTTAAGTACATCTGAAACCTTTAACCATCATGTATGCAATAAACATAAAATAACTCTAAAAATGGAGAGAAGAAGGCACAGCATCTAGCAACCTGAGGAATGATGAGGTGGTGGTTTCCCTGGGTTTTCTTTTTGCTTTATATATCCCATTTTTGGAAGAGGTAAAATTGGTAACTCAGAAATGTCAATGAGTGCAGACAAAAAAGCCCCTTGCCTCCAAAACCTGCTCTCTTTAGGCAAAGGAACAGGAAAAGCGTAGCAAGAGAGAAAACTTTTAGACAATAACCACTATATTTTAGTCAAACACCACATACAAACATGCGTGCGTGTGCACACACACACACACACACACACACACACAAACTGGCTTGAAACAAATGTAAAATTAAAGATCTTCAGCAAAAAATAAAAAGTTTCAGCTAAGAAATAGGAGATATGAAGAAGAATAAAAAAATTATAGAACTTGAAATTAAAGCTCTGTAGATAGGATCTACAACAGATATGAGAGGACAGAGAAAAGATTCAGCGATGGCTCACGCCGGTAATCACAGCATTTTGGGAGACCAAAGGCGGGTGGATTACATGAGGTCAGGAGTTCAGGACCATCATGGCCAATATGGTGAAACTCCATCTCTACTAAAAAATGCAAAAATCAGACGGGTGTGATGGCAGGCACCTATAATGCCAGCTACTTGGGAGGCTGAGACAGAAGAATTGCTTGAATTTGGGAGACGGAGGTTGCAGTGAGCCAAGATCACACCATTGCACTCCAGTCTGGGCAACAAGAGTGAAACTCCATCTCAAAAAAAAATAATAATAACTGGAAGATGAAATAATAAAAATTATTCAGTATGAACAACATACAGAAAATAGACTGAAAAAAAAATGAACAAAGACTGAAAGGCCTGTAGGATTATAACAAAATATCTAACATTTCAGTCACTGGAGTCCTGGAGAGAGAGAAGAGAGGCTAAGGCTAAAAAATACTTGAGGAAATAATGGCTGAAAATTCCCCAAATTTAGCAAGAGAAATAAACCTAAAGATTCAAGAAGCTGAGTAAACCTTGACAAGAATAAACCCAAATAAATTCATGGCAAGATATATTTTAATTAAACTTCAGAATTTTAAACACAGATAAATTTATATTGATAACCAAAGACAATAGCTTACTTGCAGAAAAAACAGTATGAATGACAAAATATTTATCATCAGAAATTACAAGAGCCAGAATGAAAAGCAAAGTATTTCTCAAATCCTGGGAAAAAACATAACACTGTTTACCAAGTATCCTATATTCTGCAAAAATATCCTTTAGGAATGAGTAAAAATCAGAACAGCCTCAGATAAAGAAAAACTTGTTCTTGACTAAATTTGTTGCCAGCAGACTTACCCTGAAAAAAAGGCTAAAGGGAGTTCTCAAAACAGAAAGAAAATGATCAAATAAAAAATTGTGAAGCAACAGGATAGCAGAAAGAATGACAGATATGGGTAAAACAGTAGGTTATCGTTCTCCTCTTGAGCTTTCTAAATTATATGTTATGGTGAAAGTAAAATTGATAACACCATCTGTTGTGGTTCCAAATATATGTGGAGATAATATTTAAAACAATTATATTATAAAAGTGGGGAAGTAAATAGATGTAAAGTAAGGTAAGTTTTCTATACTACCCCTGAAATGGTTTTAAAAAAAAAAACCTCATTATTACTGGTCATTAGAGAAATGCGAATCAATACCACATTGAGATATCATCTCATACTGGTTAGAATGGTGACATTAAAAAATCAGGAGACAACAGATACTGGAAAGGATGTGGAGAAATAGGAAGCTTTGGGAGTGTAAATTAGTTCAACCATTGTGGAAGACAGTGTGGCAATTCCTCAAGGACTTAGAAACAGAAATTACGGCCAGGCGCGGTGGCTCAAGCCTGTAATCCCAGCACTTTGGGAGGCCGAGGTGGGTGGATCAGGAGGTCAAGAGATTGAGACCATCCTGGTCAACATGGTGAAACCCCATCTCTACTAAAGATACAAAAAAATTAGCTGGGCATGGTGGTGCGTGCCTGTAATCCCAGCTACTCGGGAGGCTGAGGCAGGAGAATTACCTGAACCCAGGAGGCAGAGGTAGTGGTGAGCCGAGATCGCGCCATTGCACTCCAGCCTGGGTAACAAGAGCAAAACTCCGTCTCAAAAAAAAAAAAAAAAAAAAAAGAAACAGAAATTCCATTTGACCCAGCAATCCCATTACTGGGTATATACCCAAAGGATTATAAATCATTCTATTCTATAAAGACACATGCACACATATGTTTATTGTGGCATTGTTCACAACAGCAAAGTTTTGGAATCAACCCAAAATTCCATCAATGTTATTATGGATAAAGAAAATGTGGCACATGTACACCATGGAATACTATGCAGCCATAAAAAAGGATAAGTTCATGTGGTTTGCAGGGACATGGATGATGCTAGAAACCATCATTCTTAGCCAACTGACACAAGAACAGGAAACCAAACATTGCATATACTCACTCATAAGTGGGTGTTGATCAAGGAGAACACATGGATACAGGGAGGGGAACATAACACACCGGGGCCTGTTGGGGCATGAGGGAATAGGGGTGGGATAGCAGGGTGTGGGAGAATTGGGGAGGGATAGCATTAGACGAAATACCTTATGTAGATGATGGGATAATGGATGCAGCAAACCACCATGGTACAAGTATATCAATGTTACAAACCTGCACATTCTGCACATGTGTCCCAGAACTTAAAGTATAATAAATTTTTTAAAAGTATTCCAAAAGATGATGGATTTTTGCATTACCTTTTAGCTTTTACAATTTTTGTTTTATATATTTGGTGCTACTTTTTAGATTAATATAAGTTCAATATGGCTGTACTTTTTGACAAATTTAATATTTTATTATCATATTTATTCATTATAATACTGATTTTTTTTTGCCTTAAACTCTATTTTGTCTGGCATAGCTATATCACCTTGCTTTGCTTCAGAATCTGACTGATACCAACTTTTTCATACTTTCAATTGCATACTTTCTATCTTCCTATATATTATATGACTAGACTTATTTTTCAGTCTTGCCTGAGAATCTTTGTGCTTTAAGTCAACTCTTTTGTATGATTATGTTTATTGAGTTAATGATATATTTAGTTGTGTTTCTATTATTCTAGTTTTGTTTTTTAACTCACCATTTCTAGGCTTCTTTTTTCTACTTTTTGTCCTTCTTTTGAGTTCATCTTTTTTTCATTTTCATTTTCCCCTTTATTTGTTTCAAATATGTATTATTTACTTTACTTGGTTACCCTGCAAATGGTAGCATACATATATGTTATCAATGTTTGAAATTAATCATTATCTTTTACTTCTTCCAAAGACAAAATAATAACCTTAGAACACTATAATTCCTCAAATAGGTATTTTCTAATGGATACTATTCTATTGACATTATTATTTTATTCAGTCAATATTAGTGTCTGATTTACCAACATATATACCCCTTTCTTTTTCATCATTTCTCCATGTCTCTTGGACCTTCTTTCTGAAAAATATTTTTCATTTTAAAGAATTTACTTTCCAATTTGTTAAATGAGGATCTCTTGGTGGAAAATTTTTTCTTTTTTTTTTTTTCACTTGGAGGTACATTTATTTTATTGAAATACTTTTAGACGTTTTCCATTAAGTATATTTTATTTTCTGTATATTAAAAATGTCCTTAATTCTCCTGATGCTAACAGAAGTATTTTCTTCTGAGAAAAATTTGTCCTTTTTGTTTTACTCTATCAGATCTTAAAATATTTTCATGTTCTTGAAGTTTTGACAATTTACCACGGTATCTGTTTGTGTCGAATTTTAAAAAATATATCTGTCTTGGGAATTTGAAGTCTTCCTGGAATTTGATGATTAGTGCTTTTCATTCATTTTGAAAAATTCACACCCATTTTCTCTTCAAACATTTATGCTTATCCTAGTTTGTGTCTGTCTTTTTTTCCTACTCAATCTCCAGTAAGTAACACAGAACTTCTCATTCTGTCCCCATGTCTCTCAATCGCCTATACTTTCTAAATCTCATTTTTCTATACTACCTTCTGTATAATAGCCTTAGAAATATTTTCCCATTCACCCTTTTTTCTTTCATTCTTTTGAATCTGCTAATTCTATCCATTTATTTTTCTTTAAAAAATAATATATGTTAATTCTATTAATTCAATTTTGTTTTTTATTCAAATATGCTTAGTCATTTTGCTCCTTCTTCACTTCAAATATCTTTTATTTTTTAGACATACTATCTTATACTTATTTTATATTCTATGCCTGACATATTTGCAGATTTAATTTAGCTATTTGTTTTCTCTAACCTCACATGAATGATACCTTGGTTCTTTACGTATTCTGAACTGTTTATTGTGAATTTCGTTCTTTGAAATTTTATCTTTGGGAGTTTTTGTATTGTGTGTATTTAAGGTATACAACATGACATTGTGGCATAGATATGCACAGTGAAGTAATTACTAAAGTAAAGCAAAATGACATATCAGTCTTCTCACATAGCTAGGGGTGTGCATGTATGTGTGTTTGTGTGTGTACATTTTGCCATTTTTGACAGCATAGATGAACCTGGAGGGCATTGTGCCAAGTGAAATAAACCAAAAAGAAAAATACCGCATAATATCACTTATATTTAGAATCTAAAAAGGCCACATACATAGAAACAGCGAGTGAGGGGTGGTTACCAGGGGTGGAAGTGAGGCCTGGGGAGATGTAAGTCAAATGGTGCAAAATGGCCGTTATGTAGGATGAGAAAGTTTAGAAATCTAAGGAAGTATCATTAAGCATGTCTTTGGGAAAATTTGTGATTTGTTTTGAATTTAAATAACCTCAGAGAGGAATTTTATTTGTTTCTGCATTTTCATCTGTGTTTGCCTGGTGCCTTGAGGTACCACTAGCCTAGAACCATTTAGAATAAATTCTTGCTTATATGTTTTATGAATTACTCAAGTGGTATGAATTTAGTTTATAAATTCATGTGAAGACTGACATATTTTTTGTGAATATTCAGGAGAAATCTTTGTTTCTCCACTTAGTACCAAGACTGGAGGCAGACAATTTGATTTACCTTCTGGAAATTAGTTCGATCTAGTTCAAATGTACTTTGAAGTTGTAGATGTTTGGGGTTCCTACGTTATTAAAAGATTCTCCTATTAGACTCCCAGCTTGAGTATTCCTTTAGGATTTGACTCTTCTTTCCCATTCTTAGAATCTTGGAAACTGAAGCTCAAGTTCAGAACTACTTAGTTTTTTGTTAGCTCATTGATGTCAGTAAAACTTTTTAAAAATAAAAAGTTGATGTTTATAGTTGATTTTCACAGTAGTGATGTTTAGAAATATTATTCTATCATGATGCCATAAGTCTTCCATAGATGTTTCTAATCACAAGTAAGATATCACCCTATTACATGTCCCTCTGTGGAATTACAAAGAAAGGTGTCTATTTTTTAAAGGGAGCAAAATTTCCCTAATGTGTTTTATTAGGAAACTACTAACACATGTCATCTCTGTATTCTGGGGTGAAGTGGGAAATGGCACGTATCTAGTTTTCCATCAAGAGATATTGTTCCCTAATGATGAACATTGGAAAAAGTAAAAGTAGAAATCCTCTTTTATAATAGTGATTAAAGTCTAAATTTCCATTATTAAATTGTACATTTTTAGAAACTTATCCATAAGAATGTTTTCAGGGCCAAGCACAGTGGCTCACTCCTGTAGTCTCAACACTTTGGGAGGCCAAGGAGGCTGGTTTACTTGAGATCAGGTGTTCAAGACCAGCCTGGCCAACATGGTGAAACCCTGTTTCTAGTTAAAAAATACAAAAATTAGCCGGGCATGTTGGTACGTGCCTGTAATCCCAGCTACTCAGGAAGCTGAGGCAAGAGAATTGCTTGAACCCAGGAGGCAGAGGTTGCAGTGAGCTGAGATTGCATCACCGCACTCCAATCTGGGGGAGAGACCAAGACGCTGTCTCCAAAAAAAGAAGAAGAATGTGTTCAGCATAAAAATAGAACATGCTCATTTTTATCATGTCAACATTAGAGGGAAAAACCATTTGTAGGGCTTAATAATCCAAGGCCTAGATCAGCTTATATTTGTATAGCATAGCATATAAATAAGGAATATAACAATGCTTTGCATATTGTGGCTGCACAATATATCTGTATTAATGACATTTTTCTTCAGAAAAAGAAAAGACAAATTTTTTGAGACAACTTGCAGTGAAAATATTTAGTGGGCAATCTTGCTTTAAATCGTAATACAATTAGTAAATAAAGTGGGTATTGACACAAGTTGAATGAAACAAGGGCAATGGTTTGGCAAGTGAAGTGGAAGGGGTAAGTCCAGACCTGGGAATTAAGTAGGTGAATAATGTAATGATTTTAATAGTACATTTCTGCACTAAAGTGATAAAAATAGCAATATGAGCTTTCCAGGTATATACAACATCATTCTTCCCCAAATTGCTGAATTCTATTTAACTTTTACTTGGAAGGAGATTTGGGGCTTTTATTTCTTTGTCTCCAACACAACCACCACCATCTGTTTTTCTTCTTACAGCCATCTCTCCATGGCAACCCATATTGACTTACCAGCATGATTGCAATTGTATGGCCAACTTCATGTAACCCCGTCCTGCCAACCATAGATCCAGCAATTTTCTTTTTCTGCCTCTGCTTTCAGAATCACCTTCTAGTAATTGTGTTGCTGCACGTTAGGGCACACTACACACAGGGGAGAAGTGGCGTTTTTAATGAAAGGTGGCTTTTATCTCAGCAGCTGTCTCAGGGCCAGAACTTCTCCAGTAGTTCTTTTGTGAAAGTTAAGACCCGGCTGGCAACTGAAA
Source organism: Callimico goeldii (assembly GCA_963573925.1). NCBI lineage: Eukaryota > Metazoa > Chordata > Mammalia > Primates > Cebidae > Callimico > Callimico goeldii. Next base: position 17,794 of record CAUYOR010133107.1, read on the forward strand.
GTGTACATACTTGTCAAGAGCATTAACTGAGATTTCAACATACCAAACCAGACAAAAGAGAAGCAGGAAAACTGGCATCAATCTCAGAAATGCGTGTTTTATTTTTCATTTGTTCCACACAGTACCATTCAGGATACAGTTTAACAAGAACTGGATGCCCTTTTCCTCATTAAATAGTGACATCCATAACAACAGAAAATGTGAATAGATTGTTCGTTGAGTTTGGACTTTCTTTTTCTTTACGGTTTAACTAAGAAGAATTTGGAAGTGTGTTACATTATGATAGATCAACACTGCAAATAAATCATCCAATTCTCCATGGAGGGATTATCAGATTCCTGCTGTGAATAGCTTGGCAAAATTATGAACTAGTAGCTTTTCAGTGATGATGTGGAGGCAGAGTACTATTTTTCTTTTAACTGAGTTAATCAGAATAACTTTTCTTAAAATAAATGAGAAATGGAAGCCATACTTAGAAAGTAAAACAAGAAACATTACAACTGATCATGATATGTAAATGTAGCTCAAACAATATGCAGTTAGGTTTTTGCTTTCTACTTTCTCAACAATTATGTATGTGCTGCACTGCAATATATGGAAGATGTGGAATTCAATAGTTGTATGTCTAGTAAATGAATTACATCTGGATCAAGGCATAAAGAACATAATGGAAAGACCTATGTCTTTAATGACTTTAATATTTTGCATGAAATTTGATCTAGATTTGATCAAAAACATTTGTCAAGAAATGTGATCAAAGAGATATGTTTTCTACCCAAGTAGATTAAAAATATAGCAAGTGTTTTCAAGGGTGGCTAATCAAGCCAACAAATCAGGATAAGTAAAATGTAGATGGCCAGCAATATCTCTGATATCAAGGTTTATCTACCAGTTATTCCAAGAATGACATGTTTTGCATGGTTACCACCTGCGTTCTGCATCTAAAAGTCTTTTGCTAAAACTACTGACAAAGTGACTGGTTATGCTTTGTAATGATTTACCTCTGCTCTCTGTGGATGGGACTCATTACAGATTGATTTTCCAAAGGTCTCAAAACAACTTTCAAACATTGTAGTTTTTTGTCCTCTCTGACCTTTGTGGGCTAAGTCAAAAGTTTGTAAGTCAAAGGCGAGCCCCATTCCAGCACCAAACACACAAACAATATATATCAATTTCTCTCCAATTTTAAGATTCTTTCTTATCTTTCTCTGTTAAAATAATTACTAAGGCACTGGTAGCCATAATTCCCACAACTCCTTGGATTTCCCTCCTCACCATGGTTCAATTGCACTGATGATTCAAACTAAAGCAGTCAGTTCTAAAAATCAAGACCAAAAAAACCCACAAAAACTACTGCCATGTGACTGTTCAGGTTACAGAGGTAATTCCTAGGAATGAAGTATGGGAGACTAGAGACTCCACTCTTACTCTTTCCTTTCTGCTGTTTCTCTCCACTCCCTCTCATCTACTTAAAAGAAGCACCATTAAAAAATTAATATAGCTATAGAAATTGTATTATTGAATTCCAGAACAACCACCTGCTGGAATTATTTATTTATTTATTTATTTATTTATTTATTTATTTATTTATTTATTTATTATTGGCTGTTAGGCTGCTACGTTTATGTCTGGTGCAGCAGAAGGAATTTTTTTCTCTTCATATCATTACTCACTCTGTGACTCGTATAAGCAATACTTCATGTGTTTAGCTCTCTACCCTGCTTCAAGACCTAAGTGTGAGGCCAGGATCCATGCAAAGCCATAACATTGAGAAGACAGGCAAAGAATTCAGCCATAAAAATACTGCAGTGCAGTGACAGAGAGGAGCAAGAGAGTAGCAGGTGATCTCAGGACCTCTTAGTAGCTATCAATAGTTCCAAAGTGCTTCTAGGATACCAGAGTTGGGATTTAAGTACACTAGGAATTTGTATTATTCTTTTTGTGTCAGACAAAAACGTATTTGAACTCTTCCTCTTGTACATACTCTTCTTCCCATTTCCTATAACAATGGAGATTCTTTCAAGAAGTTATAAAATTCCTTAAAATGTACAGCACCTCTAATTTTATTGAAACACATTAAATACACTCAAGGCTTTTTATTTGCATACAATTCCAATGTGCATTTTTGTCTCAGGGAGTTTTCCTTGAGAATTTTACTCTTTTAAACTCCTTTCTATTCTCTGTCTTTGGATAAACACTATTTAATGTAATTGCATCTCGTTGTTCATAGAGAACGTGTCAAATTCCAAGTTCAATTCAGCCTGTGTGAGTGATTTTATAGGAGCCTCTAGGTCTCTGTTAGAGATTTAGAGAAACAACAATTGAAAACAACCCCCTCACACACACACAATCCCATAGAAATCATTATGTTCTTAAAATAAGTTAAAATCTAGTAATGGTGATACATTTCCAAATGATAAGGCAGAATGGGAGAAATGACATATGAGATTAATAAACCAAGTGCTGTCCTAGTTCAAAGAAAATGGAATTAAAGCTTCGGAATATTGTCATATTTATCAAAGGAAAAAAAGGGGGCAGGTATGAAAATAAAATGGTAAATACCTTTTAAAGGTCATAGTTTGATGACAATAGTAAAGCAAATGAGAAAGAGAAATGTTTCCCAACAGAGCTACATGACGGAAGATGCTAGTGAAACGGCAGTCAATGTGGACCCATGGATTACAATTTTCAGGGTTTCTAATAACTTGATCTTCAAAACTAGTTTTTATCTCATAATAAGATTCATTCACTCTTTCATTCATGTAAGTCATTTTCTGAATAAACATACCAATAGCTGCCCCTGTCCAGTGATCTACTGGGTCCTAAAGGTACAAGGTGAGCAAAGAGAGACTGGTTTATTCTTCTCATGAGTACTGGACTTCTCAAAGTGTAAAATAATGCCACAGCATAAATGTTTGGGTATGCATGTGTATGCATTTGAATATGCAAATATAACCTTTGAAATTTTGGAATAAAAATCAATTCTAAAACTTTTATCTAGAAATGCAGTTTTTTAAGAGAGAAAAAGAGGCCTGGTGCGGTGGTTTAAGCCTGTAATCCCAGCACTTTGGAGGGCCGAGGCGACCGGATCACAAGATCAAAAGATCAGACCATCTAGGCCAACACGGTGAAGCCCCGTGTCTACTAAAAAAATGCAAAAATTAGCTGGAGGCGGAGATTGCAGTGAGCCGAGATTGCGCCTGGCTCTTGGTGACAGAGTGAGACTCTGTCTCAAAAAAGAAAGGAGGGAGCGGGAGCGGGAGCGGGAGCGGGAGCGGGAGCGGGAGAGGGAGAGGGAGAGGGAGAGGGAGCGAGCGAGCGCGAGTGCCTGGCAGGGAAAAGTACGGGAGAAAGAATATTCACCTGGATAAGAGAAGGAATCAATAGGCTAGTCTAAGAAAACGAGAATTTATGTCCTGCCATTACCCGAAGTATCCCTGCAAGGACTCCTGCTGTCAAACTTCTAGGCAGAATATTTTTATACTACTTGGGTAAAAATGCAAAATGTAAAGTGACATTATCAACCACTAGCTAGTTTTACGTGATAACCTATTTAAATTTATCAGTTGTAGGCAGAAAGATGAAAGGCCATACTTCTTATTGAGGCTAAATTTTACACAGTATGACAACAACAAAAAACAATTTTAAATTAAACAAAAATAACCTAACTATGTGAAAGACAGCCTCCCCACCCCCCAACCCCCCAAAAACAGAAGTGCAGCAGAAGAAACAATTGGATTTAAAATGTGAGAGTTTTGCGATACTCCATTTAATAAGGTTAATTCCTAACAGACTATTTTTCATTTTACCAAGTTCCTGGGTGAGAAAACAATAAAATGTATAGGCAAAAGCTTTTTCTTAAGGATCCTGTGAGTTTTATCAAATTGTATAAAATACTATAGTGTTCACAGCAAAAGGAAAGCATGTACATAATCTATAAAAATGTATTCACTCTTATAGTTAATTAAATGCTTTTAAAATTTGCTTCAATTTCTCTAAAGAGAGTTATAGAGCAGGCTTTTGAAATTAAACATGTGGAAGGGAGCGAGAATGATACCTAATGATACTAAAACATCACTTATTGTGGCTTCTTCTTTACATGCAACTTATTGAAAACTGTAATATAAAAAAAGGAATAACTTCATAAAGAAGTTAAATAATAATCAGTACCATAACTAGCCTATGTTTTCATTTTCCAATATTCCAGTTTGTTTATATTTTTTCATGTTTACAATTTTATATATGTACAATTATATATATATTTATAAACTATATACATATAATTGAAAACATAAAAATGCACTATTATGTCCAGCTCTTTTTTACTTAACAAAATATAAAATTTCCACATTAGAATTCTCACAATTTTTATTTTCTGACATACATTTTACTCCACTGGTTTGACATGCCATAATTTGCTTCATTTGTTCCAATAAGGATTTCTTTTCCACTAACATTCATGGAGCACTTAAAGGTACCCAGGACTCTGTGGTGCCTGACAGGATGGAAAGCATCAGAGCTGGCTGTCAGTGCAGCCCAATGACCCCCAACACAGGGGGAGCTGTGGCCCTGTGAGCTATTATAGCCCAGGCCTGTAGAGAGGGATGGACTGAGTCCTGACACAGAAGTAACAGCTTGGAAACGTAAATATATTTGATCACCATTTTATCAACATTGCCATTCTTAACAAATGCTCCAAGCATTATATCTCTCGTTCAGTAAAATAAGAAATATGTTTTAAACATTGAAATAGTGAATATTTTTAGTTAATTTATTAAAGTTCAACTCTAACTGGTTGAACTTGTGAAAAATGAAGGTATTCTCAGAAAGAGATATAAATCACCTTTTGGTCACAGTAGAAATTGAATTTCTGGTCATTTGTGTGCAGGTAAGAGTCCAGGAGGGCATAAGAGTGGACAGGTCCCATGAGATGAAGAAGGCAAGAGATTACAAACCAAAAGAAGTTGTGTTTGTACCTTCAGCTAGAATTAAAAGATTTAAAACATAAGGCTGTGTGTACTCAAAGTGTGGGCTGTGAACCAGCAGCATCCACATCAGCATCACCTGGGAGCTTGTGAGAAATACAGAATCCTGTGTCTCACCAAGAAGTACAACATCTGACTCTGCTTTCTAATGTGGACCCCGGGTGATGTTTTGCACGTTCAAATTCGAGCAGCACTGTCTTAGCGGATGTCTTCATCTCCATAGCATGCCGTGGTGTGTGCCAATCAATATGGCAATGGGGGACAATCAACCCAAACTCTCCTCACAGCCTGAAGCCCAGCAACAGCTGACCCCAACACTTCATATCTAAATACTGCTGGAAGTTGGAGGAGCAAATCTATTATGTTAAGACCATCGCTGAGCTGAGGAGCAGGAACCACTTTAAATAGCGGCCTTGAAATTCTACAAGTATTTTAAAGCAAATTCAAACAGTGGCCATTTTTAAAATCACTAAAATTCTGAAATACAGATTTCTAACCTCCTAACTCACCATCAGATTACTGGCCTCTGAGTTTTTCAGTTTGATCAGAAATAAATACACAAGATATAGCCCCTGACAGTAAATTTAAAACATCATAAGCAATAACCTATTTTTACTAATTATTGATAGTCCTTCTTACACAAGATTTCTTCTAGTTATTGTTGCTTTTGCCAAACTCATATGGAAGAAAATTGAATGGAATGTCTTGGAGTTGCAGAAAAGATGTGGTCTTCTGTTAGTAACTGGAAAGGAATTATGAGAGAGATGTTCCAATGGAGATCTCTCTAAGGACAGGGTTGAAACCACCATGATACTAATGTAAGAAAATCCAGGCAGCTCAGATAAAATGCAGATCACTAGTGGCACTCTCAAGTCATTAAAATTTATTTGATCATAGCAATTGCTGATGTCTTTTTGGACACAGTTGTAACTCATTAACAACTTCACCCTTGTCTGCCCGCCTCAAGTGAGTCTCTCAATCCATCTTTAGACCACAGATAGACACCAGTAATGAAAAGGATGGTCTCTGGTGTAGGCTCAGCTGCACAAGGTCTCCACAAATCCACTTTCCTCCCTGGCATCACACATGAGATAATAGAATATTCATTGTTCACATAAAACCATATGCTACATTGGCACAAATCCCATCATTCAATATTTAAAGTGGTGCTGCTCTCTTGGCACCTTCTGTCAGATTCCCAGGGACAGCATGCTAAGTGTAAAGCAAGCCCTAAACATCTACAATTTTATTTCCTTTTCTTACACTTTCCAACATTTTTAAAGCTTATGTTTAAATAGAAGTGAAATCATGTAGAATCATTTATCCAGAGGCATTCCAGAGACTTCTTGTCTAAAATAGTGTCTGGTTTATACTCATCACATGGCCTTTCCAAATCCACATAGTAATAATGATGAAGACACCAAAACAGTGAAAATTCACCAAAGTACTATCCAAGCAACAGGCCATTTGAAGAACCTGGGAGAAATCATTAATGCTATAACTGGACCAAAAAGCACAATGAGTGGCTACTTCTGCTTTGTAATTTAGAAACCAAGCAAGCTTGCAATTATGAATATATATACTTATATGCCACCTCTTCCCACCACTTGAGTGTCTCATTATGTGCTCCTGAGATCAGAAATGCAAGAGCCATGGCAACTCTGAAACTAGCTTCTGCATTTTCAGATAGCCAGTGTACTGCCTTAGCTTTGCCCCATAGGTTATTACAAATCAGAACAATTAGACCTGAGAAACCCCTTTTCACTCAATGCAGCAAAATGACTGTCCCTTCTTAATTTTGGCAGAAGATGGAGCATTTACCCACTAGATATTATAATCCAGAGATAATTTAGACTGGACAACCAAAGCCTAATTGGGGGTAAAGCTTCCATAATGAAAGCTAGAGGGTTACACAAAAATCTATGGATTTAGTATTATAAACTGCCACTTCTCAGCTCTCTTCCCAGGTGTGGTTCCAAAACTGGAAATTTTGTTTTAACTTTCAGGGGTAAGAGCTTCTCTGAGGGATTTGACCAGACCAGGAGAGAAGACCTGCCAGTACTGTCATTCGAGTCTTCCCAGTGAAGTAATCTAGCCAGATTTACAGTAAAGTCTGCAGGCAGCAAGCCCAACTCACATGCATGGAGCTTTGTATTAGCTCACTCTTAAATGTGAGCAGTTAGGAATCAAAACATTATTTTAACATAATAGACATTTTAAAAGTTTTGAAAGCAACAAAGAAGAAAGATTGTACAGAGAGAAGAAAGTTCAGCAATAATTAAGGACAACTTCAAATCCGTAATTTATATTTTTAGAGAAATAAGAGAAGATTACTTTTATGAAGTGAGAATATAATGCTATGAGAGGCATCAGAAATACACAAAAAAGAGCTTGACATTAAAAAGATGGTAGATGAAAAGAATAAGATAAATTTGACAAAATGTCTCAGAAAATATAATTTAAAAGCAAAGAAATGAATAGAAAAAAAGAGTGATACAATATCGAATTCATAAAAGTTTTTAGGGAAATAACAGAGAAAACAAAATAATTTAGTAGACTTTCTCAGAGCACAAGAACAAGTTTTCAGATAAAAGATCCTTCCCCACACAAACAAGCATCCAGAAAAATGAATGAAAATTTTCCCAAAAAGCTACATCATTAGGACATTTCAGAACACTGGATACAAAAAGAGGATTCTATTAACTTGGGTGGGGACGGGAGATGTTCTACAGATAATTTGAAATCAGAATGGCATTGGACTTCTTTTTTTTAAAACTGTATTATTTATTTATTTGTTTGTTTGCTTTCTGAGATGGAGTCTCGCTCTGTACTCCCGGCTAGAGTACAGTGGTAAGATCTGCAACCTCCCCCTCCCAGGTTCTAGTGATTCTCCTGTCTCAGCCTCCTGAGTAGCTGGGACTATAGGCATGTGCCAACACACCTGGCTATTTTCTTTTTTTGTATTTTTAGTTGGGATGAGGCTTCACCATGTTTGTCAGTCTGGTCTTGAACTCCTGGCCTCAAGTGATCTGTCCACCTCAGCCTTGTAAAGTGCTGAGATTACAAGCATGAGCCACCATGCCCAGCTGGCATTGGACTTTCTCATCCAACACTGGAAGTTAGTGAACAAACTAGTGTCTTAAAAATTTGAGGGAAAACAATTTTGAAATCACAGTTTTGTATATAGTCAAACTCTCATTTGAATGTCAGGATGGACTAAAACAATTTCAGACATATAGATTCTCAGAAAGAAATTACTCCTTTCACCTTTCTTTTTCCAAGATTATACTGGGAGAAACATTTTAACCTAATAGTTAACCAAAAATACTACAGACATGGGATCCTTTAGGAGATTCTTTATATTAAAAAAAAAAAAAGCACACACACACACACACACACACACAGAGGCATCACACACCCTCGACATGTCAACATGATGACTGAGGGAGGTCTTCACATGACAGCTGAAAAGTAGGTCTCTGTAAGCAAGAGAGTTCTGAGAAACGTGTCTCCAAGAAGATAAAATGTATAGATGAGCCAATGTATTTGGATGTACTGACCAATTTATATTATGGAGGAGAGTTAGAGGCTAACTAGAGACAAAAGGTAGAAAACCAATAAATGAAAAGATACTATTATAAAAATGGAAATGTAGTTGTAATACACTACATGGCTCAGTTATGAATCACGCTTACATAGGCATGTAAACACTGAAAACTGATCCATCAAAAATTATGATTTACTTATACTGGGAAGGCAGTAGGAGGTTAATTATGAGTGTGTGGGCTTGAAACTCTTAGGGGATAATGAAACATGCTAAATCTCTTTCACAGTGGAAATTTACTAGTTAACTGCATAAAGCTAAAAAGAGAAAGCAGCTAAAGCATGTTTTGAGTGATTGGAGGTAAACGACCAAAGAAACAATGAGAGGTTGTAAATTGTTTCCTTTTGAAAGCAGAAATTAGGAAAGGTAAACAGCCAAGAAAATGATGTTTCTTCTGTGATTGTTGAACTAAATGATTGTAAAATTATGTTAATATATCTAACTTTGGTAAAAATAAAAATAACAAAATACCATAATAGTCACCAAGAGTGTTACAGTTCTTCAAGATGTAAGGAGGACACAATATTTATGTACACAAAGTGAAGGACTGCACAGACCTTGTATCTCTTTGAAAGTGACTGACTGACTATGCAGAACACACTTTAGAATGCTTACTTAAAAAACGCGCCTGCCTGAGTAAAGTGGCTCACATCTGAATCCCAAGACTTTCAGATGCTGAGGAGGGAAGATCACTTGAGCCCAGAGACAGACCAGCCTGGGCAACACAGTGATACCCTGTCTCTACTGAAATTAGCCAGGTGTGGTGGTGCACACCTGTAGTCCCAGCCACCTTAGAGGCTGAGATGGAAGGACTGCTTGAGCTCAGGAGATCGAGGCTATGGTGAGCCACGCTTGCACCATTGCACTCTAGCCTGAAAGAGCAAGACCCTGTCTCAAAAACAAAACAAAAAAAACCCCACAACCCAGGTGTTATTTAATGTCTTTGTGTGATTGATCAGAAGAAACTCTTTGAATCTTTTTAAAGATCTGCACACCATATACCTTTAATTTTGGTGATTTGTAGGAAGAGTCTATAACAAATGGCCAATTTCATACTGTAGTAAACCTGAAATAAATTCCTACACTTGTTTTCTGTTAGTTTTACAATTGACTTTTTGATGTTTCAGGTACAGCCTTTAGTTCCCCTTCATTGCTTTGAATGTTTGTATTTTGCAATTCTGATAACTTTCCCCTTAATGATGCAATCATTACTACTGAGTTATCTTTCAAGTAATTAATTCTTTCTGATGTCACGTTTGTAAAATGATGTTGCTCGTTTTGCACTCAAGCTCAAAAGAAATGGATATCATTTCAGATAGCTGCAGCACCAATGTAAGAATGATACACACGTTTCAGGGCATAGACACAGGAGTCGGTAGATAGTGTATCAGGATTCAAAGTTCAGAGAACTGGATGCCCGTCCAGTATCAAGTATTCATTTGCCAAACATTCACTGAATGACCCTCCTGAGTTGGGCACTTTTCTAGGTGCTTGAAAGATAGTGGGAGCAGATAAACAAACAGACAATTATTTAATATGTAAAATAAGGTAAGGCGAGAAGTGGTAAGCAACGGTATTATATATTTCATTACCTGCTTAAATGAACTCACATGTGTTCACTTTTTCAAAATTAGAAAAAGTAGACATCTACTAGGATTCAAGGTAGTAGGAAAAACCTGTTGTAGAAAAATTGTGTATAATATATAGGCACATACTGACAAAACAAGAATGCAGAAACCAATAGTACATTCACCTTAGACCACAGAAGCTGAAATAATATTTAGTGATATAAAATATCTGAAATTTGTTACTATTAGAAAATCCTCTTATGCCATGAAATCCAACAAGAATTGTTTATGTGGCTGAAATTAATCCACATGAACTTTATGGCAATAGGCCCTTTAAAACCACTCTCTTTTGGAAGTCTGTTTGATATTTACTTTGGAGAGGGAAAAACGTTAAAGAAAACTATACAGCTACTTTATGACCAGGAGTGGTGGCTCATGCCTGTAATCCCAGCACTTTGAGAGGCCAAGGTGGGTGAATTGTTTCATCTCAGGAGTTTGAAACCAGCCTACGCAACTTGATGAAACCCCATTTCTACCAAAAATACAACAAATTAGCCACGTGTAGTGGTGGGAGACTGTGGTCCTGGCTACTCAGGAGACTGAGGTGGGAGGATTGCTTGAGCTTGAGAGGTGGTCAAGCTGCAATGAGTGGAGACTGCACCACTGCACTTCAGCCTGGGCAACAGCGTGGGACCCTGTCTCAAGAACAACAGGGACAAGAACAACAACAAAAAGCTACCTCATCATAAGAACTACCTTTCCAAAGTATTTGTGTAGAGATCAAGCCAGACGTAGAATTTTTCACAGCTCCTGAAGGCTTTGTTTTCCTGTCCCTTTCCCTGTGCTCAGACACCTGCTTTCTGTCAGTGGAAGCAGCTCCTGGCATGGACTCCCGACTCTGGGGATAATCACAGTTGCCATACACTGTGAGGCCAGGCACACAAATGACGCAGCACTGTCATTAAACTTGGTGTATCTGAGGCTGTGTTTAAAAATAAATATTCTCCTGCACCAGATTCTCCAAATCCAGTGTTGAGAAGTCGTGTCCTCCAAAAGCAACCTCACCAAAGTGGCTGAGAAAGTGTGGCAACTTTGAGTCACCAGCTCCATTTTTCATGTGATGAGGTTCTTGCATGTTGTCAAATAGGATTTAATTTCTGAGATTCCTAAAGAATTCATAACTGATCTTTCTGCCTCTACACATTAGTGCTCAAAAATTGCTAATTGAGAGTTGTTGGCTAAAATTATAAAAACAAAAGGAGGCAATAAAGATTTACTAGAGGTAACAAAATGCAGTTAGGGAGAAGTGGCTTGGAGTAATATAGTCAAAATAAGAAAAGGAGAATTTCCCAGATTTTTCTGAAGTAAGATTGGAGAAGAGTTTGCTCCTGATCGAAATCAACTTATCACTTATAAAACCTTTAAATATGCTAGGCACCTTGCAGCAATGTGAAATGCTTTAGATCCCCAATAACTTACATTGGCTTCCTCTCCCAGCCCCCATAAAGAAAGAATTGCTCAAGTAGAAAGAATATTATGTAAAATGTAAGTAAAGGCATCTTTTAAACCTTGTTGGTATACCCTAAGTAAAATCAGTGCTTTATTTAGCAAATCAGCTTCAAATTGAGGCTTTAACCTCTTGCTTCTAACAGCACTTTTGTTCTTGAGCTGCGCTGATGCAGAAATTCGAGAGTAGGCCCTGTGTGGTTAAACAACCAGTTACAAAGTGAATTCTTCCTAAGTTTAATTGCCAAGATATTATTATCACTTTGTCCTTATTCAAAATATGCCTCCACCCAGAATGTATCCCAAAGTAAAGGCATAAGGACACTGGTTGTCTTTTCTTTTCCTGAAGTGTTACAGTGCTTGATGCAAAAATCCAACATTTCAGTGTATGTTGCCATGTCTGCATATCCTTGCTTCTTGAGTTTCAACTACTATGGCTGTCTTTTTGGTCTTTTTTCCTCCTGATGGGAGAGCAGAATCTCTCAGTGATATGGAGCCGAGTTCACAGATCATGACTTCCCCACCATGCATGAGTGCTTCGTAGATTTCTGGAATGCAGGTTGAGAACTCTTTGGACTGTATATAAAGTATTTTAGTTTGGAAGAAATGAACTAAGGTTTATTGCCAGTATTCCAATATAATTTAAAAGAACATGAGCAAGTAACCCATCTGAACTCTAACTGCTTCACTTGTCAAAAAAAATTAAATTCAGGTGACAAGAAAACAAAGCAAATATTTCAAAAAGATGTTACAGGTTTGTCCAGAGACAGCCTCATGGTCTCAGAACTGGCCCCTGTTTGTCATGTTTTCCTCAGGCCTTACTAGGTGAGTCCCTAACAGCCACCCCTTGGGACATTCAGGAAACACTTGCTGCTGTTCTGCTGAACCCCTTACTTATCCAGTGTCTAGAGAGAATATACTAGAGCAAATGTAATTCAGTAAATCCACTTGATTAGGTCCTATCTCCTCTTGAAAGGACATATATTAACATTATTGTTAAATGAATGGCTAACATGTACATCATATGTATTCTATAACTGTTCAGTATGTTTAGGACTTTAAAATAATTTTTTTTCAGGCCTAATAGAGAAAGCAGCTTGTCATCCATCTTGAGCTAGAAACTTGTCATCTTGGAGCTTGCCCACATTGCTTTTGGAAGTCATTATTATAATAAATTTATTTTAAAATGAATTTTAATCTAAAAAATGCTATAAGGATTCTTTATTCATGTTCCAAAGGGCTTCACTTATAATTAAGGCTCCAAAAATACTTAGAGTCATTTCTTTGAAATTTTTCATGCAGGTCTATACATGTCCTTAGATTCATATATATGTAACTAAAGATTCACATATATGCGTATGTTTCTGTACTTAGGTATATGCATATGTGACAATGGTGTTAGGATTTATATTGGTGTCCAGCCATGGTTCCTGGCTCATAACTCCCGTAGCCCTTGTTACTGTCTTTTGTTATAACATTGGGTGTGTTAGGACTCAGGGGTAGGCCTCTGATTTCTGGCCCTCCTTTTATCTGCCCCCAAAATAGGATTCTAATCTTCTCTGGACATTCTGATTGGGGGTCTTAAGACTCTTTCATTAGAAGATCCCACCCTATTCTCTGGAAGAAGGAGTGCTGAAATCATGAAGCTTTCATAAAAACGCAAGAGGGCAAGGTTCCAAGAGCTTCCGGAGAGTTGAACACATGGAGGCTGCTGGAAGGTAGGGCACCCAGGGAGGGCATGGAAGCTCCATACCCCTTACTCCATACTTCATCTTATGCATTTCCTCACCGGGATCCTTTGCAATATCATTTATAATACATCAGCAAATGTAAGTAAGTGTTTCCCTGAGTTCTGTACACCACTCGAGCAAACTAATGAGCCCAAAGAAAGGATCATGGCAATCCCAACTTGAAGACTGTTGGTCAGGAGTTCTAGAGCCCGAACTTGGAACTGGTGAGGGGCAAGCGGAAGGCAGAGCAGTCCTAGGGACTGAGTCCTCAACCTCTGAGATCTGACACTGTCTCCAGGTAGATAACGTCAGAACTGAATTAGAGGACACCCAGCTGGTATCCACTGCTTGGTCTGTGGGGAAAAACACACCACACATATGGTCACAGAATTCTTCTCCTATATTGATGATTGTTGTAATGTGAGAATAGATAGAAAACACTGAGAGAGTTTTCCCAATGTAACATGAATATGTGCATAACTGAAGCAGCACATGGACTGTGGCATGTGCTGTCAGTTCTTCAGTGAGACAAATAGTGTATAAATTCAATTCAGTGCTCATCTGCTAGCTCTGCCAATTTTGGATGCAGAGAGGAATCACTTAGTGTTGAACTGAATGGTAGTAATGACTCCATAAAGACACTCCAATTCCAAGTTAATAAATAATGCTAGTCATAAAAAAGCCTGCGCACAAATCAATTTGAATTCCAATTATACATCTGCATTGGGTAGAGTGTTATTTGTCTAGTTGTGTTTCACAGGAAGCTGCTCATCAACACTTTCTTTGGGACCATTCTGTGGAACTTTCAGAAAATCAGAAACGCTATGACAAAAAAACAATTAATATAATGTTTTTACATTTTCACTGTGAAGAAAGAAGCCCTTCCCTGGCAGGCAGGGGCAGCCATGTGGAGAAGTAGAGGTCTCTGCTAGACCAGTGGTTCCAGAATTTAGCCCATAAGCAGCAGCAGCATCAACAAATTCAAATTCTTCTAATTCTGTTAGAAGTACAGATTCCCAGGGCTTACTCTGGATTTACAGAAGGAAAGTCTGGGGTGGGGCCAGGTACTCTGATTTTGCAAGGCATTCAGGCAGTCTGGCTGCATGCTGAAGTATGAAAACTCCTGTGTTATGTTTTCAATAAGAAACAGCTGATGTCCTTTACAGTTCACATGTGAGATTCATTTTATGTTGGTTTTGGAGGGTGAAAAAATACATTGACTGATGTTCAAAATGACCCTTTCCAACTAACAAATGAAGTGCTGGTGGGGACGATTTCGCGGTTTGACAATATCAATACTATTAGAGAAGACTGTACTACAGAGTCAGCTTGGCGGGTGACCCGTTCTATTTATGAGCATCCCTGTTGTCTGTATTTATTCCAGACAGGTGTTTCATTTCACCAAGCTTGGTTGTCATTAACCTTCAAAGGAAGCAACTCAAGTTTTCCTACGTGTGGTCACTGTTTAACTCAGATTCGGGCTTCCTGTGTGTGCCCATTGGAACACACACATGGGAACAAGACTAGCCAAGGGTAAAGCTCTCATCTCGTGCCCATGTGCTTAATAAAAAGTGGGAGATCCCAGGCAGGAAGATCATTAGACAATAGAGAAAGCCTCAAAAAATTCAGTAGCTGGTAAGAGCTCAGCCTACTCTCCTTGTTTTCACAAAGTTGTCATGGTAATGTTGCACCTGAAGTCAGCCAGAGACAATCACAGAAAGGGACTTGCAATGCCTTCAGCGGACCCCATGTTCTCCCTCATGTTCCAGTCCCAGTTTGCTCTCTTTCTTCTTTTTTTTTTTTTAGAAAGAAAGAGGGAGGAAGGGAAGGAGAAAGGAAGGAAGGAAGGAGAAAGAAAGAAAGAGAGAGAATGAGAAAGGAAGGAAGGAAAAGAAAGAAAGAAAAAGAGAGAGAAAGAAAGGAAAGAGAGAGGGAGGGAGGGAAGCAAGAAGGAAGGAAGGCAGGAAAGAAAGAAAGAAAATAGGGAGAGAGAACAGGAATATTGCCTCATTCTAAAAACAGTTATTAATAATGGCTGATCAATATTTTGTGTATTTAAAGTGGACAATGTATATTTTGTGTATTTAAGATGGAGAGCTCTATAAATATTTATTGAGTTTACTTGTTCTGGATCTGAGTTCAAGTCCTGGATATCCTTATTAATTTTCTGTCTCGTTGAGTCTAAATCTCGTTATGGGTCTTATGTATCTGGGTGTTAAGATCTCTTATT
>CAUYOR010133109.1:0-14055 GCA_963573925.1 Callimico goeldii
TTTTTTTTTTTGAGACGGAGTTTCGCTCTTGTTACCCAGCCTGGAGTGCAATGGCACGATCTCGGCTCACCGCAACCTCCGCCTCCTGGGTTCAGGCAATTCTCCTGCCTCAGCCTCCTGAGTAGCTGGGATTACAGGCACGTGCCACCATGCCCAGCTAATTTTTTGTATTTTTAGTAAAGACAGGGTTTCACCATGTTGACCAGGATGGTCTCCATTTCTTGACCTTGTGATTCACCTGCCTTGGCCTCCCAAAGTGCTGGGATTACAGGCGTGAGTCACCACACCCAGCCAAAATCTTTTTATTTTTGGAGTTCGTTCACCATTCTCTTTCTCAGTTCCCTTCCTCCCACCCTGCCCCCTCCACAGCAACCCTGGAAGGGGAGTAGAGAAGAGAGAAGCAACAGGATTCTTCCTGTATTGTAGATGAGGCACTGGAGGCCCAGAGGATGGAGTGACTGCTGCAGGTCACCCAGTCAGGCCAGAGCACTCAGCCATTGTCCACCCTTACTGGAACTGGACTGAGCTGGAGAGCTATGGGTGGGGAGTGAGGTAGGCATTGGGAATGGTGCATCCCAGGAGGTGGGAAAGTACTGGCTGGCCCATCTCCTCCTGCCAGAATTCAGTTCAGTTCAGCTCTTTATCGGGAGCTCATAAAGGCAGGCCTTTTTTTTTTTTTTTTTAAGATGGAGTCTTGCTTTGTTGCCCAAGCTGGAGTGCAGTGGCACCATCTTGGCTCACTGCAACCTCTGCCTCCTGGATCAAGCGATTCTCCTGTTTCAGGCTCCTGAGTAGCTGGGAATTACAGGTGCCCGCCACCATGTCTGGCTAATTTTTGGAGTTTTAGTAGAGATGGGATTTCTTTTTAAAAAAAAAATTTTTTTTTTTTTACTGCATTTTAGGTTTTGGGGAGAGATGGGATTTCACCATGTTGGCCAGGCTGGTCTGAAACTCCTGACCTCAAGTGATCCACCCACCTTATCCTCCCAAAGTGCTAGGATTACAGGTGTGAGCCACCTGGCTATTTTTCTAACTTTTAAGTTCAGGGGTGTATGTGCAGATTTGTTGTATAGATAAACTTGTATCATAGAGGTTTATTGTACAGATTATTTGGTCACCCAAGTATTAAGCCTATTACTCACTGGTTATTTCTCCTGATCCTCTCCCTCCTCCCACCCTGCCCTGAAAGGCCCAGGGTATGTTGTTACCATCTATGTGTTCATATGTTTTCATCATTTAGCTCCTCCCTCTAAGTGAGAACATGCAATATTTGGTTTTCTGTTCCCGCATTAGTTTGCTAAAGTTATGGCCTCCAGCTCCATCCATGTCTTTGTAAAGGACATGATTTTATTCTGTTTTATGGCTGCATAGTATTCCATGGTGTACATGTACCACATTTTCTTTATTCATTCTGGCATTGATGGCCATTTAGGTTGATTCCACGGCTTTTGCTATTGTGAATAGTGATGTACATCTTCAAACTCTTAAAGGCCCTGCTTAAATGGCACCACCTCATTGAAATCCTACTGATGCCCACTCCTCCCTGCACAAGCCAGAAGTGACTTTTCTTTCCTCTGCTTTCTCCTTGGGCCTTTCCTCCTTGGGCCTTTAGCTGTGGCCCAAGGTTGAGGGCATCTGTAAAGCTATCCCCTCTCTAGGCCCTTGGCTCCTCAAAGACAGGAGGAGGGATTAAAATTTAGGGCTTGCAAAGTCAAGTGCCCATAGAGGTGGCCTGGGAGGTAACAGAGGTGATGCATTGGTGCAGGACATTGGGGAATGGCCACCCAGCTCCACCCACTCATCATCTGGTGGGAAGGTGTGCCTAGTGAAGCCAGATCTTAGGATTTTTCAAGGAAAAGCTCAGTATATACATTTATTTATAAAAATGTCTGATTTGTATCATTAGTCATTAAGGACATTTTTAGCATTCTGCAGACTCCATAAAACATGTTTGGAGGGCATCCTCATGGTTTGTGCCATCTGATCTATTAATAGTTTATCTCAGGGCTAGGCTGGTGCCTGGGAGGCAGACAGCACTGTGGTAAGAGTTCAGACTCGGCGTCTCCAGGCCTCCGTTTCCTGGCTGTAAACAGGAATGATGATCAGAGATCTTGTCTCCCAAGGCTGTGGTTCTGGGGACCAGCAGCATCCACAAAACTGGAGAACTTGTTAAAAAAGTAAATTCTGGGCCGGGTGCAGTGGGTCACGCCTGTAATCTCAGCACTTTGGGAGACCAAGGTGGGCGGATCACTTGAGGTCAGGAGTTCGAGACCAGCCTGGCCAACATGGTGGAACTCTGTCTTTACTAAAAAAAATACAAAAAATTAGCAGGGCATGGTGGCGCATGCCTGTAATCCCAGCTATTCGGGAGGCTAAGGCAGGAGAATCGCTTGAACCCAGGAGGTGGAAGTTGCAGTGAGCCGAGATTGCACCGCTGCACTCCAGCCTGGGTGACAGAGTAATACTATAACCCAAAAAAAAAAAAAAAAAAAAAGTAAACTCTGGTCAGGTGCAGTGGCTCAGGTCTGTAACCCCAGCACTTTGAGAGGGCGAGGCAGGAGGATCAAGGCTGCAGTGAGCTATAGGGATGTCAAGGCTATAGTGAGCTATGATTGCACCACTGCCCTCCAGCCTGGGTGACAGAGCAAGACCCTGTCTCAAAAACAAACAAACTTGTAGACCTGCCTAAACTCTGGGGATGGGACCAGCAGTCCCTCTTAACCAGCCCTTCCAGGGACTTCGAAGCCTCTCTAGTTTGAGAGCCATTGGCATGAAAGAAATGTAGACCATATTATTTGGATGCCAAGATGAGGGGTGTGAGCACTTTGATCCTGCAGATGGGGGAGCAGGGAGCCTCTGAGCTCAGACCTGAAAACCAGGGATGGCGGGACACGGGGCAGGCAGAGTCTCTGGGGCAGGGTCACTTGTCGAATGTGGCCTGGATGTTCAGGGGTGAGGGAGAGGAGTTACCAGCTGAGGCCTTATAGGAACTGGGATGTTCTACCAAGAAGGCTGGACATCTTTGAGGCGCTCTAAGAGTTTTTAGCAGAGGAGGGATGCGGTCCCATTTGTATTTGAGATCGCCTTTCTGGATGCCAGGAAGAAAAGCAGAGAAGTGGGGCAGATGAGGAGGCTGGACTAGGAGTTCAGGCATGAGTGGTGTTGACCCTGAGTGGTAATCAGGGAGAAAAGAGAGGCTTCTGGTGGGGACTTACTGACCATGGAGGGGAGGGAAGTGGGAGAGCGATCTGAATGGTAGACCCTTCAGGGATGTCATGTGTCTGATGAATGAATGAACAAAAATAAACTGAATACCTACTGTGTCTCAGTTGCTGGGACTGCAGCAATGAACACAGACAAAAATTCCTGCCTTTGTAGTACTGACAGTTTTGTGGCTGGAGAGAAAGATTATTTATGGCTGGATGCATTGGCTCATGCCTGTAATCCCAGCATTTTGGGAGGCCGAGGTGGGTGGATCATGAGCTTAGGAGTTCAAGACCAGCCTGGCCAACATGGTGAAACCCTGTCTCTACTAAAAATACAAAAATTAGCCGGGCATGGTGGTGTGCACCTGTGATCCTAGCTACTCGGGAGGCTGAGGCAGGAGAATTGTTTGAACCCAGGAGGTGGAGGTTGCAGTGAGCCGAGATTGCACCATGGCATTCCAGCCTGGGTGACAGGGCAAGGCTTTGTCTTGGGGGGGGGTGGGGAGGGGAAGAAAAATAAGGAAAACGTATATATGTCAGACAAATGCATATAATATGTCAGATGGTGAGAAAAGAGGAAAAGATGCAAGGAAGTGGTAGGAGTGTGGTGAATTACATTAGTTTTTACATTGCTATAAAGAAATACCTGAGGCCGGGTAATTTATAAAGGAAAAGAGGTTGGATTGGCTCAGTTCTGGGGGCTGTAGGGGAAGTGTGGTGCCTGCATCTGCTCAGCTTCTGCGGAGGCCTCAGGGAGCTTTACTCTTGATGGAAGTGAAGCAGGAGTCGGCATGTCACATGATGAGACAGCTAGCAAGAGAGGAGGGGAGGTCCCCACTCTTTTTTTTTCTCCCTGAGATGGAGTCTCCCTCTGTTGCCAGGCTGGAGTGCAGTGGCACGATCTCGGTTCACTGCAACCTCTGCCTCCTGGGTTCAAGTGATTCTCCTGCCTCAGCCTCCCAAGTAGCTGGGACTCTAAGACGCCAGCCACCATGCCTGGCTAATTTTTTTTTTCCTGTATTTTTGTATTTTTAATAGAGACAGCATTTTACCATGTTGGCCAGGCTGGTCTCGAACTCCTGACCTTTTGATCTGCCCGCCTCAGCCTCCCAAAGTGCTGGGATTACAAGCATGAGCCACTGTGCCTGGCCAGCCCTATCTTTTTTTCTTTTTCTTTTTCTTTCTTTTTTTTTTTTTTTGAGATGAATTCTCACTCTGTTGCCCAGGCTGGAGTGCAGTGGCGCAATCTCAGCTCACTACAACCTCCATCTCCCAGGTTCAAGGGATTCTCCTGCCTCAGCCTCCTGAGGAACTGGGACTACAGGCACCTGCCACCACACCCGGCTAATTTTGTATATTTAGTAGAGATGAGGTTTTGCCATGTTAGGCCTGGATAGTCTTGAACTCCTGACCTCAAGTGATCTGCCCGCCTCGGCTTTCTAAAGTGCTAGGATTACAGGGGTGAGCCATGCCTGGCCGAATGTTGTAGTTTCAAATACAACAATCGTGGAAGCCTCCCTGAGGAGGTGATACCGGCAGTGGACAGATGAGGTCAGGTCATAAGGGTGTTTTGGAGAAGAGCAAGTCACAGAGTGCAGCAGGTCACTCACTTATTTGGAGAGCAGGTGGAGGGGAGATGGTCTGGATACCTGGGCGCAGGGATGGGAATGGCCAGGAGTGCTCAACTTTCATCTGCCTGCCCAGGGCAAACAGAGAGCCGTGGGCGGCTACAGGGGGTGGCAGAACTGCGCCTGGCAGGCCTGGAGCTGACAGACGCCTCCCTTCGGCTCCTGCTGCGCCATGCACCCCAGCTGAGCGCCCTGGACCTGAGCCACTGCGCCCACGTCGGGGACCCCAGTGTTCACCTCCTCACGGCCCCCACATCCCCACTCCGCGAGACCCTGGTGCACCTCAATCTTGCTGGTAAGCATGATCCCCCATCTGTCCTGCTGGCCTGTGGGTCCCCACGGCCAGTGCTCACCCCTTGCTCACCTGCCTGGTCTCAGCTGCCACCACTCCTTCCCCAGGTTGTCACCGCCTAACGGACCACTGCCTCCCGCTGTTCCGCCGCTGCCCACGTCTACGCCGCCTAGACTTGCGCTCCTGCCGCCAGCTCTCACCTGAAGCTTGTGCCCGGCTGGCAGCCGCCGGGCCCCCTGGCCCTTTCCGCTGCCCTGAGGAGAAGCTGCTTCTCAAGGACAGCTAGTTGGGCGCCCCCCACCCTCCCCCGGACTCGGCCGGAGCCTGGACCTCCGTCTTCATTTCACCCCTGCTGGGAGGCCAGGTTCCCACCTCATGACTCCCGGGGATTCCTGAGTGATTCCTGCCTAGGGACTCAAGCCAGCCACCCCCTTCTCCCCCCCTGCACTGATATCTCTGGGGGTTTCTCCTTCCCATGTCCTCCCCCTGCTACCTGCTTCATTGTCCATCCCCTGGGGGGAGTGGGTCAGAGGTACTGGAGGGTGCTGAGCCGAAGGGACGGTGGGAGGGGGGTTATGGTGCAAGTGTTATGGGGGAGAATGGGGAAAGGACGCACACAGGATATGGGAGCCAGGGGCTGGGGGAGGTGGAAGGGTCGGGGGGCGGGGCAGACAGCAGACCACCAAGGGTTCAGGGAACAAAGACCAGTTACGTGGAGTGTGGGGTGGGTGGGGGGGCCACAAAGGGAAACCGGAGGAGCAATTGGGAATCCAGGTGTCAGAGGTAGGGGAGCCAGGGGCAAGCCGGGGCTGAACGGGAGGTGGGGACGAGAGCAGGTGTGGGGACAGCAGTACCCCCTTGGGGGTCACCGCTCTCCTTCCCCCCTCCCTAGGCTTCAGTTCCTTCCCCCTGACCCTGACTCCTTGAACGTCATTGAAAACGGCAGCTATTGCAAGGAGTGGGGGCCGCGGGCAGCCGCTCTTCGGCTCGTGGCCCAGGGGAGTGGCGAGGGGCACCCCAACCCCCTGCCTGCTCTCCGCACAATACTTGAACATTCATCTGTACTGAAGTGTTACTTGAACCGGGGGAACCTCGGACCTGGGGGAGCCGGAGTGTAAGGGGACTGGACCAGCTTGGACTGAGACCTGAGACCGGGCCGGTGGGCGCCCAGCTGGGACTACATCCCCGCAGGCTCGCTCTTGTTTTACTGTATTGAATGGCGGCACCTGCCGGACCCGCATTATGGCGGGGGGGCGCCAGCCTAAGAATGGGAACTATGGGACTCCTCCAGCTTGGCTCTTCCCACTCTTTCATCGTCATGGAAACTTGTATCCCATTTGTCCAGGGAACTGCCACTCCTGGTTGCCATGGAAATAGCAGCCAACGGACACCTCCCAAAGCCAGTGCTAAGGCTGGAAATGGCCCCTCTTAGTTGCCATGGGAATCTAGTAACAGACTCTCCTGGCCCTCCTCCCCCGCCCCTTCCTCCAGCGCGGGGTGGGGCTTCGAGACCCGGGGGAGGAGCCGGATCAAGCCCCGCCCCTCCGCACAGGCCTCGGGGTGGGGGCCGGGGCTTACCAAGTGGGGGGGGGGAATCTATCCACATACCTCAGGTAACAGGGAGGTGCGCGGGTGGGGGGAGGGCTGGGCGGACCAAAGGCCGGAGGGGAGGGGCCTGGGGATCGCGAGAGGTTTGAGGATGGGGCCTATTGGGGGAGGGAGGAGACAGCCCGGCGAGAGGCAAGAGGGGGACCCAGCCGGGCTGGGCCCCTGGGCCCCGAATCTGTACAATACGGTTTGCTATAAAACTCAAAATCTTCCAGCCGGGGCCGCTGAGTTCGTGTGTGTGTGTCTGCGTCGTCAGGGTGCGGGGGTCAGGGAGGGGAGGGGCCCCTGCGTTTCCTACAGATGAGTAGGCTCACCTCTCCTGGGTTCATTTTGGGAGGGATTTGGAAGTGGACACCTGGGGTGACCAGGTGTATCTTGGAGTGGGCTGGGGCTGGCGGGCGGCTCGGTGGGGTCTGGACGCTTGGATGATTGATGTTCTTGGTGGGTGGGGGTCGCGGGGATCTCTGCCGGCCCGGGACTACGGGGGCTCGGTCCCCGGCTCCACCCCATCATGTGGCCGGCCCGGCTCCGCCTCCGCTCTAGTTCCTGTTTCGGCCTCCGCTGTCCTGCTCCGGCCCCTGGGACTCCCCGCAGACGCTTCTCTTCCTGCTCCGCTGGGGCCGCCTCTTCCTGGGCGCCCTCGTCCTGCATCCTGCTCTCCCTGCTGGGGGATGGGGCCGCCCCCGGGCTTGGGCCGGCCGGACTGGGACCCCAGAGGCGCCTCGACCCCGCAGTGACCGCCCGGCCCGCCTGGTGCCACCGTCCCCAGGATGAAGGGCGGCGAGGGGGACGCAGGCGAGCAGGCCCCGCTGAACCCGGAGGCTGAGAGCCCTGCGGGCTCGGCCACATACCGGGAGTTCGTGCACCGCGGCTACCTGGACCTCATGGGGGCCAGTCAGCACTCGCTGCGGGCGCTCAGCTGGCGCCGTCTCTACCTCAGCCGGGCCAAGCTCAAAGCCTCCAGCCGCACGTCTGCCCTGCTCTCGGGCTTCGCCATGGTGAGGGGCGGGGAGGGGCCACACACGGTGGGGCGAGCACGTGGGGGGCACAGGTCGGGGGCTGAAATAAATAGATCCCAAGGGAGACAGGGCAGAGGAGAGGGAGAAATGGGCTTTCGGGGGTCAAGGGGAAAGGAACAAGGTCCCAAGGGACTGAGCAAGTCTCTTCTTACGGATGTGTGTGTACAGGGGACCCCAGGAGATGGGATCACCGGAGGACACAAAGGTCCCAAAGGTGTCATGGGGGGAGTGGGGTGAAAAAATCACCAGTGGGGTTGACTGCAACGATGAAGCAGAGTGGTCCAGACAGAGCCTGTTCCTGGCAGAAGTGGTTCCTAAGTCCCAGTGCCAACTTCAAAGGCAAGTCAGCTGGGTGGGGGGCTGCATCAATCGTCGGAGGGCTCGGGACGGATCAGCTAGGTGGAAAGGTCACCCAGCTAAAGGTGGGCCCGTCCCAGGGAAGGGGGCCACTCTCCAACAGGCCCAAGGGATGCTAATGTAAACCAGGAAAACTTTGACAAAAGATGACTCCCGGGAGGCAGCCGCTGGGGAAGGAGGCCGATTAAAAAAAAAAAACTGATAAGCGATTCTCAAGCTGATAAACCACAGGTGCGGGAGAACTGTGTCAGCTAACGGTCTGTCCCAGTGGTAGCCTCACAGGAAGTGGGACGGAGGAAGGTCCCAGGATAAGGATCAGCAGACACAGTCCTGGCTCCTCCCTGCTTATGGACAGCTGTGTGACCCTGGACAGGCTTCCACCCACCTTGCAGGCCAGTGGGAAACTGTGAGATCATGGAGGGTGCGCCCTCTGTAGCCCGGCAAGTACCTGCCCCAGGGTGAGCCAAGCATGTCAGAGCAGGCCATGCACCAGGGATGGCTCAGACTAGTCTGCTAATTGGATAGGTGTGGAAAGAAAAGGTCTTGCCTCTGGGCAGGAGCCCTGCCAAGGACACTACAGATGGAGGCTGGCGAATGAACTGGCACCCAGGGTTGCTGCTCTGTTAGTCTGGGGTTTCCCCACCATCACCCCAGGAAAAAGGAGAAAGCAGCTGCAGGAGGTAATTTGGGGAAGGCACTCCTGTGGGGGTGGGTACCAGAGGTAGCTGGGGTGGGGACCATGGTGCTAAGGGATCTGGGCTAGTCCCTGCCCCATCTGTGCCACAGCCTCTGTATTTGAATGATGGCAGGGAAACTCTCTAACTGTAAGGGTCATCATAGGCCTATGGTCTTCTACATGGAGTCCCAGAATCCACAGACGAGCTTACCTTTCCTGATGGGGGCATCACCTGGGGACAGGGCATTGGCTTCCCTGCATCTGCACAGCCTGCAGAGAGAAGGGAGCAACCACCCAAGCTGAGGGAGGTCAATCCCCTGGTCCAGCCTGTTCCCAAGGAGACAATCTGGCTGCAGCAGGATGTGCCGGTTGCTGGGGTGACAGGTTAAGGGCCCAGGCATTCTCCGCAGGAGTAAGGGGCTGGAAGTTTAGGTTCTGGGAGCAAGACTGGCCACATTCCTAGCAGGGGAGACCAAGGCTGGGCCAGGCTCTGGGAGAAACCAGGACTAAGCCTGGCCCAGATCCCTGTCTGTGGAAAACACCTCTTGACACCTGCCATGGCCCAATTTCCCAAAATACTCAGCCCTGTTTTCCTACCTCCACCCGCCAGCCTCTGCACCTACCTTCTCCTTCCTTCAGACCCAGAGCAATCAAACAGACCCTACATGAACCAAGGATATGGAGAGAGCAGGATTCTGAAACTCAGGTGGCCTGTGTTAGAATAATATTATACAAATTGTGCCAGGTGCAGTGGCGCGTGCCTATAGTCCTAGCTACTCGGGAGTCTGAGGTGGGAGGATCGCTTGAGCCCAGGAGTTCTGGGCTGTAGTGGGCTATGCCGATCGGGTGTCCAAACTAAGTTCGGCATCAATATGGTGACCTCCTGGGAGCAGGGGAGCACCAGGTTGCCTAAGGAGGGGTGAACCGGCCCAAGTTGGAAACGGAGCAGGTCAAAACTCCCATGCTGATCAGTAGTGGGATCGCGCCTGTGAATAGCCACTGCACTCCAGCCTGGGTAACATAGCGAGACCCTGTCTCTGAAAAAACAAACAAATTGTATCCAGCTGTCACTAAGCACCAGGCACTGGACTCAGTGCTTTTATGTACATCATCTGTTATCCTACAAAGTGGGTACTGATACTCTGACCATTTTACAGATGAGGAAACTGAGGATCAGAGATATTAAGACACCTGCCCAAGGTTGCACAGCAAATAAGTGGCAGGATTTGAGCCTAAGCAGTCTGGTTCCAGACTCCAAATTTATTCATTCCTAGAATAGGGTCATCAACTCAAATGTTTGCAAAGGGACAGGCAGGTAATATGGATGCCAAGTTGGCTGGATAGGGACTAGCAAGCAAGAGACCCCATGACATTGGGGGTGATGGCTCATGCCTGTCATCCCAGCACTTTGGGAGACCAAGGCAAGAGGATCGCTTGAGTCCAGAAGTTCGAGCCTGGGCAACATAGCAAGACTTGGTGTCTACCAAAAAAAGGAGACCCTATGACCTTTCCAAGGGGAGAAGCCATGACTGATTCGAGCTGATAGTTGCTGTGCAGGAACATGGGCTGAGTGTGGCCAGATCTTCCAAGTTTTCAAGGGGATCTGGAAATAGGGATATAAGAACTCTCGAGTTTTAAAAGTTGGCAACTTCTTCCATTTTTAAAAAAAACACACTGTGTGAGCCAAGCCAGACATGTCTGTCTGCAAGCTGGCAGTGGGCCACAGGGTGCCGATTTGTAAACTCTGTCCTCAGACTTTAGCTTTCAGTATAGCAAGAACGGCAAACATGTACCTAGTGCTTCCTTTGTACCTGGCACTGTTCTTAGCATTTGATGTATGTTTCTTTTTTTTCGAGACAGTCCCACTCTCTTGGCCAGTCTGGAGCGTAGTGGCCTGATCTCCGCTCACTGCAACCTCTGCCTCCTGAGTTTAAGCAATTCTCTTGCCTCAGCCTCCTGAGCTTCCAGGTAGTTAGGATTACAGGTGCGCCACCTCGCCCTGCTAATTTTTGTATTCTTAGTAGAGACAGGGTTTCACCATGTTGGCCAGGTTGATCTTGAACTCCTGATCTCAGGTGATCCACCTGCCTTGGCCTCCCAAAGTGCTGGGATTACAGGCCTGAGCCCAGCCCATTTCATGTATATTTCATTTAATGTTGGCACCAACCCTATAAGGCAGGGGAGTTGTGTTATTAATCTCCATTTCCAGATAGCAAATTGAGGCACACAGAGAACTTGACTTGCTCGAGATTACACAGCTAGAATTGAGAATGAGCCTAGGCAGTCCAGCTCCAGAATCTGCTGTTTGATCCCTATGACAAGTAAACGTGTCAGAAGCATGTCATCCAGCCCTCTTTTTTTTTTTGAAACAGTCTCTGTCGCCCAGGCTGGAGTGCAATGGCTTGATTCGGCTCACTGAAACTAATGCCTCTCAGGTTCAAGCAATTCTCCTGCCTCAGCCTCCTGAGTAGCTCAGATTGCAGACGTGCGACTCCCAGCTAATATTTTTCTTTCTTTTTTTTTTTTTTTTTGATACAGAGTTTTGCTCTTGTTTACCAGGCTGGAGTACAATGGCTCAATCTTGGCTTACTGCAACCTCCACCTTTCCTGTTCAAGCGATTCTCTTGTGTCAGCCTCCCGAGTAGCTGATATTACAGGCATGTGCCACCACGGTCAGCTATTTTTTTTTTTTTGTATTTTTATTAGAGATGGGGTTTCTCCATGTTGGTCAGGCTGGTGCTGAGATTATAGGTGTGAGCCACCGTGCCCGGCCATCCAGCCCTCTTGATAGGCAGGTAGGGAAACCAGAACAGAACAGAGCCTTTGCAAAGCTGTTCATTCATTTACTCAACGGAGACTGAATGCCTCTGCTTTCTGCCAGGCACAGTTCTAGGTCCTAGGGATATGTATCAGTGATATATCCCAATAGGCAGGGAAAACCTCTACGGTTGAGGAGGTTATGGGCACTCAGTCCATCCCCTCTTGTCCCCGCAGGTGGCCATGGTGGAGGTGCAACTGGAGAGCGACCACGAGTACCCGCCAGGCCTGCTGGTGGCCTTCAGTGCCTGCACCACCGTGCTGGTAGCTGTGCATCTCTTTGCACTCATGGTCTCCACATGTCTGCTGCCTCACATTGAAGCCGTGAGCAACATCCACAACCTCAACTCTGTCCATCAGTCACCACACCAGAGACTGCACCGCTACGTGGAGCTGGCCTGGGGTTTCTCCACTGCCCTGGGCACCTTTCTCTTCCTCGCTGAGGTTGTCCTGGTTGGTTGGGTCAAGTTTGTGCCCATTGGGGCTCCCTTGGACACACCGACCCCCATGGTACCCACATCCCAGGTGCCCGGGACTCTGGCACCAGTGGCCACCTCCCTTAGTCCAGCTTCCAATCTCCCACCATCCTCTGCATCTGTAGCACCATCCCAGGCTGAGTCAGTCTGCCCACCCCGGCAAGCCTGTGGTGGTGGTGGGGGCCATGGGCCAGGCTGGCAAGCAGCCATGGCCTCCACGGCCATCATGGTACCTGTGGGGCTTGTGTTTGTGGCCTTTGCCCTGCATTTCTACCGCTCCTTAGTGGCACACAAGACCGACCGCTACAAGCAGGAGCTAGAAGAGCTGAATCGCCTGCAGGGGGAGCTGCAGGCTGTGTGAGGCTGGTATTAGCCACCGCTGCAAGCACTGCCTCCCTCCAGGGTCTGCAAGAGGCCCCAGGGGCCTACAGACCTCATTCTTCCTATCCCCTGGCTGGAGCCACTTCCAGAGGCCACTCTCAGGTAGAGGTCAGATTCCTGCCTGCAGGGTCCTTTGGGCCTTGGGGCAGCTCCCACATTCCCAGGGATTTTCCCCATCAGTCTGTCCCTTGGGTTTGCAAGCTACTCTGCGCCTGGGCTGGCCTCAGTTGAAGGGTCATGCAGTAGATAGAGGGGAGGCAGGGAGACCTTGTGGGACCTTCGGTTGTGACCTCGGCCACCATTTCCATTCCTATACAGGATGTGAAGGTCAGAAGGCAGCCAGCCCATACTTTAATTTTTTTTTTTTTTTTTAAAGACAGTCTCCTTCTGTTGCCCAGGCTGGAGTGCAGTGACACAGTCACAGCTAACTGTAGCCTCAACCTTCCAGCCTCACGAGATCCTCCCAACCCAGCCTCCCAGGTAGCATGAAGCTGGTACTATAGATGCATGCTGCCACACCTGACTAATTTCTTTCTTTTTTTTTTTTTTTTTTAGGTAGAGATGGGGTTTTGCCATGTTCCCAGGCTGGTCTCAAATTCCTGGGCTCAAGTGAACCTCCTGCCCCAGCCTCCCAAAGTGCTGGGATTCCTTGCTTTGCTTTATCTTTGTAGAATCTATTTTATCGTTGGCATTTTTGGGGAAGATTTTCTCCATCCCTAGATTTTGATGCATTCCACATTCCACATTCTTGCTTTAGTTGTTGAAGAGGGATTTGGGTGTTTCTATCCCAGGCATTGGTCTAGCTTTTCCTACGATGAGCCTCCCTATCTTTGGAGGTTCAAGCTCCCCCACTTCCCCCACCATGGTGACCCGCGGCCACTCACAGGAGGGATGGTGCCTGACCCACTGCCTTAGCCCCACGCTATGCACCAAACTTTTTCTCCCCTTCCTGGGCCAGGGCTGGGGTCTTTAGAGACTGATAGCCTGTGCACCAGACCTGACTCTTTAGCAGGAGTTGAGTGAGGAGGTTTTAAGGGAGAAGGTCCAGTCCTTAGCCCTTGGAATACAGAGCTCTTCTGACAGTGAATTTGGATGCACCTTGTTTTGTATAATAAATTGTGTTTCACAGATGTCCCTGTTGCTGTGAACAGAATGCAGGGCAGGACTTCTTAGGATAACTTGACTTGTTCCTAAGAGCTGGGTGGTGGCAAGTTTGGGTGGGCAAGACCTGAGAGGAGAGTGGGCTCCAGGTGTGACCCTACTAACGGGCCAGATGATAACAGGGACCAACAGCTTCTGAATGGGGAGAATTATTCCAAGGCTACAGGCTTTTAACTCTTGTCTCTGAGTTCATGGTCTCTATCTCTTCCACTGAGTATTTATTTTCTTTCTTTCTTTTTTTTTTTTTTTTTTGAGATGGAGTTTCGCTCTTGTTACCCAGGCTGGAGTGCAATGGCACGATCTCTGCTCACCGCAACCTCCACCTCCTGCGTTCAGGCAATTCTCCTGCCTCAGCCTCCTGAGTAGCTGGGATTACAGGCACACGCCACTATGCCCAGCTAATTTTTTGTATTTTTAGTAGAGACGGGGTTTCA
>CAUYOR010133110.1:0-13350 GCA_963573925.1 Callimico goeldii
ATATATATATATATATACACACACACATACATACATACATATACATTTTCACTAAATAAATGAGATAAATATATTAAATTTAGATGTCATAGAAAAGTTGGAGAAAATAAAAAGGTATATGGCTGTTAATTCTAAACAATACTTTCTCTGTATTTTTCTAGTTTCTCCCTAAAAACAATTTGTGTGAAGAAAACCAGGTAACTTATGAATCAGGATGGTCTACGTAATCTAATTATAGCATATTATGCATAAAGGCCATATTCAAAAACGTACGATCAATAGAAATTACATTGTCCATTTATTATCAAAGAGTTAGACTGTTTAAATGAAGATTCAGAAGGTATGCTTAGCAGATTTGGGGTGGCCTGAAGCTGAGAAAGCTGGTGAATTTTGGGGGCCGAATACAAGCTAAAAGGCAGACAAGACAGTCAAAATAAATCTTAAGAAGCTTAAAGCTCTAGACTTAACTCCAAATTATCCAATTTTACTTTACACATGCAGAGGAGAGGAAGAGATTTAATTTGACAAAGTCCAGAACATCTGGGTTAACTGCAAGTTCAAGGAAGATTAACACGAGGCAGAAAGAGCTACAGCAAATACTGCACCGCCCACACTGTTACGAGTCCAACCACGGGAAAGGTGATTTTCCTTTCATAATTCTAACTTGTTAGGTTGCTTCTAGAATGTTTATAAGTTTCACTGATACAACATAGGGCATCTAGGCGGTGAACAAAGTACTGGATGGGGGAGTACAGTGGAAGAATGGGCTTCAAAGCCACAAGAACGGAAAGAATTAGCCAAAGTTGTTCAGCACATGATTTAAGGAGACACAAGCCTGAAACTGCTGGAAAGCTGTTCTGTGAAATGGGATTCGTGTAACTAAACTTCTCCAGAGGGGAGCATTGCGGCTGCCTGGGTGCGGTAGGAATTCGGTTTTAGTACCCGAGGTCAGACTTGCTAAGGGCTGACCTGCAGCCCCAGTCCAGGTGGCCTCCGAGGAGCCACGCGCGTGGGAGGAGCGGAGGATTTCTGCGCCACCCGACTCCAAAAGCAACAGACTTGACTACTTTTCTTTTCTTTTCTTTTCTTTGAGACGGAGTTTCGCTCTTGTTACCCAGGTTGGAGCGCAATGGCGCGATCTCGGCTCACCGCAACCTCCGCTTCCTGGGTTCAGGCAATTCTTCCTGCCTCAGCCTTCCGAGTAGCTGGGATTACAGGCACGCGCCACCAGGCCCAGCTAATTTTTTATATTTTTAGTAGAGACGGAGTTTCACCTTGTTAACCAGGATGGTCTCGATCTCTTGACCTCGTGATCCACCCGCCTCGGCCTCCCAAAGTGCTGGGATTACAGGCTTGAGCCACCGCGCCCGGCCCAGACTTGACTACTTTTCTCTTTTACCTACAAATGTTGGATTCCGCTAAGCTTCATTTATGAGGCAACCTGTCAGCCTTGGTTTCCTTTTGGATTTTTAAATTAAAGAGTCTGGAAGTCACCCTCTCGGACTGCCTTCTAAAAGCCCAAACAGCGAACTAAAGAGTAAAAGCGGCAAGACGGTGGCCGGGGTCTCGGGGCTTCCCCTTGGAGGCCAGCCACCTCGGCGCCTTTCCCTCAAACTGTTAATCCAGGGCCGACTACCCGCAGTCGCCCCCGCAGGCGGCTCCGGCGGGGCTCCGGTAGAGCAGTCCGGCCTCCGTCCCCGAGCCCCGCACGCCAGGACGGCCCTCGTCAGTTCGCACGGAAGCGCCCGCCCTACTCACCTACCAGGCGCGAGAATCTCGCCACTCCAGGCTCAAGTCCCGCCTGGGCTTGAGGGCCCGGCTGGGCGGGGTTCGGACGCGGGGGGCGGAGCCGGGACTGGGATTGACTCTGAGGTTTGTGCTCAGTGCGTGCTTTGGCGAAGGGGTCGGCCGGGATCTTTGGACTGGATGAGACTGGTTGAGGGGTGTTTTTTTATGGGAGGGGAGGAGCGGGAATTAGGAAATACCGGGATGGTGGGAACAAGGGGGCGGGGGGGGGGGAGGCGAGACTGATGTGGCACGGGATTGGCTGTGGAGTGTGACTCAAGGCGCGCCTAGGCTGTGGGGCCCGCCGCGATCGCAGACTGGATGGAAATGGAGCAGGGAGAGGGGTGGGCCGCGGGTTGGGCCTTAGGGAGGCAGGGGACAGGATGGAGGCGGGCCTGGACGTGGCCGGGGATTGGCTGTGGGTGCGGTCTCAAGGTGCGCATTGGCTGTGGAGTCCGCCTGGATCACGCGCTGGTTCTGGCAGGCGGCGGTGCGGGGCTGCTGTTAGGCGGGCGGGACTTGCAAATAGACGTGGAATTTAGGTCCAGGGCTCAAATCGGATGGAAGCGGCTGATTGGGGGGCAGGTTATGGGTCGTGGACTGGTGTGCAAGAATGAGCAAGCTATGGGGCCGCTGAGCTTGTACAAGTGGAGGGGTCGGGTTAGAATAACTTTGGAAGGCGCCTAAGACAGGGCAAGTCTAGAGAGAGTGTGAAGAGGAGTTCCCGGATGTATTTGTCATTTGAGATGGGGGTGAGGGGTTAAAAAGCGGAAAGGAACTTACTTTCCTGGATATGAGTTTGATCCGCAAACTAAGAATGAAAAGGAGATATGAGACTGAAGGGGGAAGAAAAACGACGCTTTAAAAAGCGGGAAAGAAAAATCTCTAGGGAAAACAAGGAAGGAAACCACTGGTGACTTTGGGGAGGGCAGTGTCAGCGAAAGGAGAGTTTTTGTTAAAAATTGAGTTTTATGTTTAGATTGTCTTCCTTTTCCATTTTAAGAGGATGAGAGGCTAGAGGGAGTGGGAGAGCCGTTAGCATTGCTACTCGGTTCTAAAAAAAAAAAGGAACAAAAGTAATCTTTGATTAAAAGCATATACTCTTCAACTAGGTACAGGGAGGTTCGGAAGACGATTGGGTGCAGGGAGAAATTATTGTGTACAGGTGGGAGCAAGCCTGGATGTGGCCTGGGATTGGCTATGGAGTGTGACTCAGGGCGCCCATTAGCTGTGGAGTCCGCCGCGACTGGGAATCTTACTACCTCTTACCTACAAGGAGGGAGGGAAAGTGCTAGGCTAAGGCTGTAATTGGTAAAGAAGCAACAATCATAGCTGGGGGAGGAGGATAGTTTGATATTTTTGTAGTTTGCACAGTGACCTTGTTTTTATCTGTGGTTAGGCAAAAATACTGTGATCTTGTTTGTAATCTCACTTCATTATGATCACAGAATGACCTGGTATGATGTTAGTGTGTTGTGAGATTATGTTTTCACAGGGCAACACCACAGTCAATTCCTAACAACGCTAAGGTTAAGGGTCAGTTCCGTTCCTGACACCAAGGGCTATTTTTCTTTTTCTCATATTTACCAAATATTAATTGCAAACATAGATGCTGAGGCAACTGGGAAGAATGAGGTAGAGAAAACATGTGTCTTAAACCTTACATTCTGGTAGGGAGAGACAAGCAATAGACAAGTAAGTAAGAAAAATGATTTTAGAGGGTGATAAGTGCTACGAAAGAAGCAATAATGGGGGGAGATAGCTGCAGATTTAAATAGGAGGGTCAGGAAGGCTTCTTTTTAGGTGGTGACATTAGAACTCAGAATTGAATGATAAGGAAGCAGCCTGCAAAAATGTTTCTGGAAAGGAAAATAGGCGTCGAAAAGACCCAGAATGTAGAAAAAGGCCCTGTAATTGAGTCCTTGAAATTACTAGCTAATAGGTATATTATACTTATATCTTCTGCTCATTTGTTTTCTGAATAAAAAAAAAATATGTAGATTAGGCCTTTTCCCTTGCCTCATCTAAAGAACTAAAAATATTTTGAAATATAGCAGAGAGAAGGTGGTATAGTATAATGGATAAGCCAAATTGCCTGGTTCAAATTCCACCTCTGCAATTTTCTAGCTGTGTTACCTTGAGCAAGTTATTTCATTTTTCTGTGCTTCATTTTCCTCAATTGTAAAATGTGAATAATAGAACCTTATTCAGAGTGTTATTGTAAGGATTACACTATCTAAAGAATCAATCAAACAACCAAACCAAAACAAACAATACTTAGGACAGTGCTCAGTCCTTAGTAAGTACTATAACACTGGTCCTTACAAAAAAGGGAAAGAGAAACTTTAGGGTGGGCTGCTATTTATCCCTCAGTATTTGATATTCTATTTAAAAAACAAACAAACTTTTTTTTCAGTCACAATCCCTTTTAAAATCTGCAGTAATAGAATCCCCAAGTTTCAGCAAAGTACACGGGCACATGGTATAAAGATTGCATTTCCACCCTCTGTTATGGCTGGGTTGGCTGTATGACCAAATCATGGCCAATGGCATATAAGCGGAAGGTGTATGTGCAGCTGCCATGAAATGTCTTAAAGGATTGATAGGCCCTTATTGTTTCTTTGGTTTGCATTTTCCCTGCCAGTTTGGGTGCAGGGTGCAGGTCTAAGATGACTGCAGCCCTCTTGGACCACGATATGGGATTTACAAGTTCAAGATGATCTAGTGCAATAGAATCAGAGAGGAGGATCCTGAGCCCTGACATCATGGAGCCACCACCCCAGCTTTGGACCAACTATCTATATTTGCAGATAAAGAAATCAACTTCAATTTTGTTCAACTCATTTACATTTCTTTCCTGAAATGTAGTCACAGTTTGCCTGTAATTGTTTACTGACTATTCTAGTTTGATTCCCAAAGGCATTCCACTTTACTTTTACAAGAGTCTTCCAGGTAACAGTAGAGGAGTGAGGGAGGAAAACAAGGTGGAAAATATCAGCAATGCCTCAATATCTGGAAATGCTGCTGAAGAGGTATCTGCGACTTCTAGGTATTAAGAGACAATGAGGCAAGACTACATTTATAATCCTACAGTGGGACTAAGAAGGACCTGCTCTAGGACAACTAACTTGTGGGTTTGTAAGTTTCTAAAGCATTTTCCACCTTATAATCCTGCTATAGAGAATTATGCTCAGTTTTCAGTCTCATGTATCTACTTTAAATGCAATATTTTGTGTGTATATTAGAATATTATAGTAAACTAAAGCTTCCTAGCCAGATAATAATTGCTATACAAACATTAGTTCAAATATTTTAAAAACCATAATAGAAGTTGTATGTTTAACCTGTAGAAAGGCTGATCAGGGTAAATATGTGTCTATTTATCTGTTGTCTGTCTATACACATACACGTTTGGCTGGATTGATAGCAACTTAACTGTTAGAATTTGTGATTTGAATCAGATAGTCTTTACAGTCTTCCAAGAATTTTTAAAAAGGGAAAATGAATTTTGACTTTACAAATAAGTTTGGCAACAGAATATACATTCCTGTCATCTGTACACAGCACATACTCTAAGGTCGACCACATGCTCAACCATAGTGCAATTCTCAACAAATAGAAAAAAACTGAAATAATACCAGCCACACTCTAGGACTACAGTACAATAAAAATAGAAATACTGGGAAGATGTCTCAAAACCATATAATTACATGGAAATTAAACAATCTGCTCCTGGATGACATTTCAGTAAACAATGAAATTAAGGTGGAAATCAAAAAAGTCTTTCAAACTAGTGAAAACAAAGATACAACATGTCAGAATGTCTGGGAACACAGTTAAAGCAGGGGTAAGAAGAAAGTTTATAGTGCTAAACACATACACCAAGAAGTTAGAAAGATCTCAGTGAACAACCTGCCGCCATACTTAGAGGAACTAGAAAAATAAGAGCAAACCAACTCCAAAGCTAACAAAAGATAAATGACCAAAATTGAGCTGAACTGAATGAAATTGAGATGCAAAATCTGTACAAAGGATCAATAAAACCAAAGCTTGTTTCTTTGGAAGAATAAATAAGATTGAAAGACTATTAGATTAATAAGGAAAAAGAAGATCAGATAAACACAATCAGAAATGTCGAATGTGACATTACTATTAATCTTACAGAAAAAAAACCAAAAAGTGGACACTATTATGAACTCCTCTATGTGCATGAACTAGAAAACCTAGGAGAAATGGGTAAATTCCCAGAAACATAACTTCTCAAGAATGAACCAGGAAGAAATTGAAATCCTGAACAGACCAATAATGGGCTCCAAATTGAATCAGCAATAAAAAGCCTACCAACTAGAAAAGTCTGTGGACCAGAGGGATTCACAGCTGAATTCTACCAGATGTATAAAGGAGAGCTATCAATAATCCTACTGAAATTATTCCAGAAAAATCAAGGAGGAAGGACTCCTTACTAACTCATGAGGTCAGCATCAATCTGATATCAAAACCTGGCAGAGACACAGCAAAAAAAGAAAACATCAGGTCAACATCGCTGATGAATATAGACACAAAAATCCTCAGCAAAATTCTAACAAATCAAATCCAGCAGCACAACAAAAAGCTAATCCAACATAGTCCACAGGCTTGCTTTCTGCGATGCAAGGTGGGTTCAAAACATGCAAATTACACATCAAAATTACAATGAGATATTATCTCACCCCAGTTAAAACGGCTTACATCCAAAAGGCAGACAATAACAAATGCTGGCGAGAATGTGGAGAAAAGAAAAGCTTCATACATTGTTGGTAGGAATGTAAATTAGTACAACTACCATGGAGAATAGTTTGGAGGTTCCTGAAAAAACAACCACCCCCAAAACCTAAAAACAACCACCATATCATCCAGGAATCCTACTAGTGGGTATATACCCAAAAGAAAGGAAATCATTGTATCAAGGGGATGTGTTCACCCCCATATTTATTCCAGCACTGTTCACAATGCTAGTCCAAAGTTAGTGCCACGTGCTTCATGCCAATTAGTTCCCTAGAGCAATGTTAGGAATATAAATCAACACCAGCTTCTCTAAGACTTTAAGGAAGGGATACTAATGAAATCCTTTGTGGGGAGTAGAGGGAGAAGATTCTATTATAAATAACACAAGAATATAAATAATTATAAAACTCATGAAATAATATGATGTTGAATAACTAAATGGCAAACTTTCAGGGAGAAGCGTTCGGAATGGAGTTGGGATAATAAAGTGTATACAAGATGTTCATTCATTAGAAAAAAATTATTTATTGTATGTATATGTGCCTGGCAATCTTTCTAGACTCTACTGATGTTGTAATGAACAAAAAAGTCAAAGACCCTGCCCGCTGGACCTTATATTCCAATAAGGAGGGGAGATAGGCGGTAAGTTTAAACAAACTCATTGGTAACATAAGGTAATGATAAAATATTGTGAGGGAAAATAAAAATTTTTGCCACTAGATGGTGCTCATTGCTTTCTTAATTTCTTTCACTTACCCAGTCCATTCAACTGGGTAGGGATGCTGACTGCATGATGCTCTGCTAAATTGGAGTCCGATGCAGTGGCTCTTGACTGTAATCCCAGCACTCCAGGAAGCCAAAGTGGGAGGATTGCTTGTGCCTAGGAGTTCAAGATCAGCCTGGGCAACATAGCCAGGGCTCGTATCTATTATTATTATTTTTTAAAAAAACTTGTTTGGGTCAAAGCGATAGGTTCTCTCTCTTCCTATCTCCCTTATCCTAATTTTGATTTTTAAAATTTGTTTTCTATTTTTTAGAGACAGAGTCTAATTGCAGTGTTGCCCACACTGGAGTGCAGTGATGGGAGCATAGCTAACAGCAGCCTCGAACTTCTGGGTTCAAGCAATCCTCCTGCCTCAGCCTTCCAAAGTGCCGAGATTACATGCGTGATCCACCATGCCAGCTTCCTTAGAGATTTTCAAGGACAATTTTTTTAAGAGGCAGGTCTTGCTATGTTGCCCAGGCTGGTTTAGACTTCCTGGCCTCATGCAGACGTTCCTCCTTAGCTTCTTGAGTAGCTGGGATTGTAAGCACACATTACCATGTCCGACTAGATTTCTCTTTCCCTTTCTTCTTCATTCCTTCCTTCCTTCTTCTCTAATTGACTGATAAGGTTAAATAGGGCTAAGACATACTAAAGAGCTGTGTGAACTATCTTGGTATAGGGGGATTAGATTACCTCCTTCCTAAATTATAGATATGCTCTCCCCTCAATTTCCTGGGTATTCAATTTTCTTTCATTTGTTTAATATATGTGTTCAGCATGGACTTTTAGCTCCTTAAGAGAGAAACCACAACCATGTTTCCTAGTCCTTGGCAGAGTACCTTGTAGATAGCAAGTATCTCGAATGAAGTAATTCCTCTAGCCTAAGCAATTGTTGTTTTCTATGTAGTCTTACCTAACTTCCTAAGAGTTCTGTTTTAGAGTTAGATTGGGGCGGTGGGGAATCTATATAAGAAGACCTGGGAGAGTGTTAAAGTTAGGCTTTGTTAAGGATATTTCTAAAAAGAGGGTCTTGAGCCTTCTTTTCTACTGTGGGAAGAAGGAGCATTGTAAGAACTACAGGGTGATGGGATCTAAGGAGATACAAGAATTGTGATCCATCCTGACAGTCTCTTGGTCTTAGAGTGGTTTTTAGTATATAGATCCTGTTCATGTTAGATTTATATCCATTTATTTCCCTTTTTTGTATCTATTGTAAATAGCGTCATTTTAAAAAATTTGGTTTCAAGTTGTTCTTTGCTTATATACAGAAACTGTTGAAGGTTGGTTTTTGTTTTGACCTTAAATCCTTTGACTGTATTAAATTCATTTATTAGTTCTAAGAGTTTTATTGCAGATTACTTGGGATTTTCTACATAGGCAATCACATTGCCTACAAAATAAGGACAGTTTTATTTTTTATTTTTTTATTTTTTTTGAGATGGACTTTCACTCTTGTTGCTCAGGCTGGAGTGCAATGGTATGATCTCAGCTCATTGCAAACTCTGCCTCCTGGGTTGAAGCAATTATCCTGTCTCAGCCTCCCAAGTAGCCTGGATTTCAGGTGCATGCCACCATGCCCAACTAATTTTTGTATTATTAGTAGAGACGGGGTTTCCTCATATTGGTTAGGCTGATCTTGAACTGCTGACCTCAGGTAATCCGCCCGCCTCGGCCTCCCAAAATTACAGGTGTGAGCCACTGTGCCCAGCCAGACCAGTTTTATTTTACCCCTTCTGATCTACATGCCTTTTGTATCCTTTTCTTGCCAAATTGTACTAATGCTTTCAGTGTAATGTTGAATAGGAGTGGTGAAGGTGAACATTCCTGCATTGTTCCTGGATCTGAGGGGCAGAAGATTCAGTCTTTCATCAAGCATGATGTTAGCTATAGAGTTTTTGCAAATGCCCTTTATTAGTTTGAAGAAATTCATTTCCATTCATATTGCTGAGTTTTTGTATGAGTTACTGTCATATTTTATCAAGCTTTTTCTTTATTTATATAATCATGTGATTTTTTTTTTCCTTCTTTAGACTTTTAGTGTGGTGAATTACACTAGTTGATTTTTGAACTGCTTTACATCCCCAGGATGAATCCCACTTGATTGGGGTGCACTTTTTTTATATTGCTGGTTTGATTTGCTAGTATTTTATTGAGGATTTTTGCAACTATGTTCATGAGTGATAATGGTCTGTAGTTTTCTTTTGTAGTATCTTTGTTTAATTTTGGTATCAGGATAATGCTGTGCTCATAGTATGAATTGGGAAATGTTCCCTTTTATATTTTCTGAAAGAAATTATGAAGAATTGGTATTATTTAAAAACAATGCTCTGTAAGATTTGCCAGTCAAGAGGGGCCATCTGGATGTGGTGATTTGTTCTTCAGATTTTTAACTTTTTTACTGCATTTCAGTTTCCTTAGAAATTATGTGACAGTTCCGGTTATCTATTTTATCTTGGGTTTTAGTTGCTTGTTTGTGCTTCATAAATCAGTCCATCTGTCTGAGTTGTAGAAGTTACGCACATAGAGTTGTCAGAATGTTGAAATGTTGATGTTTAGTTTTACTATTTAATGCATCAAAGACTAAACAAATTTCTTAAATTTATGTTTAAAATTTTTTTTTGGTAGAATCACTTTCTTTGGCTTAGTTGATTCTTGAGCCTAGACATTTGTAAGACTGATCGGACAGGTTTCACTGAGGGATTTCTGTTTTTTTTGTCCGGATCGCAGTGTTTGATGTGCTCCTTCCCTGTGGATCAGAGGAGCTTATATTTCCTTTCACTAAACTCAGAGAAGGAAAACAAGCAACTTATTACTTAAACAAGAGAATATATACTTCTATAAACTGAAAATATTTTTGGCACAGAGACACATACCACACAAGCCAGCAATTGTAGGCCTTAAGCTGTGGTAGCTTCAGCAAACAGGCAGGAAATGAATAAGGGAAACTGGAAGCATTTTGTCATATAGATCGTGAGAAGGCTACCGGGTCATTCCAAAAGGATTCCAGAGCCAACTTAATCAGGCTCCCAATGGCCAGTACTCTTGTTTGTAGATCCAGGAACAATGCAAGAAAAGCCTAACATTGCATTGCCATTTTCTTATCATTGTTGTACTCAGTGACACTCTCAGACCTACTGTGGCAGAAAGTCAGAGGAAGGGTAGGGGCCAGGAATCTTTATATTTAATAAGGTGATTTTAATGCATAGCAGGATTCAGGAACACTGGTGAAAGCAACATGCCTGCTTGGAGAGAGAGCTTTATTTGATTCCTGGAGATATTAAAGAAAAGCAGTAAATCAAAAGTCAGATGATACAAAATTGGGCCTGGACATTGATGCTACCAAACTAAGGAGGAAATAACTTAATTTTCTTGAGTTTCAATTTTTAAAAAAATGTTTTAAATGGTTAATAAAGAAACCATTCTTTGGTTTTGAAGACAGAGTGAAGTTTTTCTACTGTGAAGTTTCTTCGACAATAAAAATGTATTTATTTAATCCTTTGTAGCAATGCAGCTTGAAAAAAGAAAATATAAAGCATGTATTAGTCCATTTTCATGCTGCTGATAAAGATATACCTGAGACTGAGACAAAAAAGAGGTTTAATTGGACTTACAGTTCCACATGGCTGGGGAGGCCTCAGAATCATGGCAAGAAGTAAAAGGCATTTCTTACATGGCGGCAGCAAGAAAAAATAAAGAAGATGCAAAAGCAAAAACACCTGATACAACTGTCAGGTCTCGTGAGATGTATTCACTATCACGAGAACAGTATGGGGAAATTGCCCTCATGATTCAAATTGTCTCCCACTGGGACCCTCCAACAACACATGGGAATTATGGGATTATAATTAAAGATGAAATTTGGGTGGAGACACAGCCAAACCATATCAAAGCATATCTACAAAAACATACCATCTATATGTTGTAGTTTTTACTGGTCCCCTATGAAGTTTCAGTTCAGATGAAGAAATACTGCTTGGCAGCACCATGTGCAACTACAAAAAGAGGCATTCCTATCTGATGGGAGAGGAGGGTGTTCACGATTTAAAAAAAGTCCCCAAAGCAATTACGAAAGACAGTTATTAATCTGGACTGAATGTCATAACTGCTTTCCTGTTTTTTCTCGTCATGTAATATTTATTTATTTATTTTTTCATAAGTTAATGGGGTACAGGTGATATTTGGTTACATGAGTAAGTTTCTTAGTGGTGATTTGTGAGATTTTGGTACACCCATCACCGGAGCAGTATACACTGCACCATATTTGCAGTCTTTTATCTCTTGTCCCCCTCGCACTCTTCCCCCAAAATCCCCAACGTCCATTATATGATTCTTATGCCTTGTATTCTTTTATAAATTTGGGAGCTCCAGTATTAGGTGCATATATGTTTAGGACTGTGATATTTTCTTGTTGGACAAGGCCTTTTACCATATATAATGTCCCTCTTTGTCTCTTTTAACTACTGTTGCTTTAAAGTTTGTTTTGTCTGATATAAGAATAGCTACCTCTGCTCACTTTTGGTGTCCATTTGCATGAAATCCTTTTTCATCCCTTTACTTTAAGTTTATGTGAGTCCTTATGTGTTCGGTGAGTCTCCTGAAGACAGTGGATGGTTGGTGAGTTCTTATCCATTCTGCAGTTCTGTATCTTTTAAATGGAGCATTTAGGTGATTTACATTCAATGTTAGTATTGAAATGTGAGGTATTGTTGCGTTCATAGTGCTCTTTGTTGCCTGTGTACTTTGGATTTTTTTTTTTAGCTTGTATTTCTGTTTTGTAGATTCTATGTGATTTATGCTTTAAAGAGGTTCTGTTTTGATGTTTCCAGGATTCATTTCAAGATTTAGAGTTCCTGGCCAGGTGCGGTGGCCAGGAGCCTATAATTCCAGAACTTTGGGAGGCTGAGGCGGGTGGATCACGAGGTCAAGAGATCAAGACCATCCTGATCAACATGGTGAAACCCCGTCTCTACTAAAAATACAAAAATTAGCTGGGCATGGTGGCGCACACCTGTAGTCCCAGTTGGGAGGCTGAGGCAGGAGAATTGCTTGAACCCAGGAGGTGGAGGTTGTGGTGAGCCGAGATCGTGCCACTGCACTCCAGCCTGGGTAACAAGAGCAAAACTCTTTCTCAAAAAAAAAAAAAAAATTTAGAGCTCCTTTTTAGTAGTTCTTGTAGTAGTGGCTTGGTGATGGCAAATTCTCTCAGCATTTGTTTGTCTGAAAATATCTTTTTTTAATTTTTTATTGCATTTTAGGTTTTGAGGTACATGTGCAGAACATGCAAGATAGTTGCATAGGTACACACGTGGCAGTGTGTTTTGCTGCCTTCCTCCCCTTCACCCACATTTGGCATTTATCCCCAGGCTATCCCTCCCCAGCTCCCCCTGCTGCTGTCTCTCCCCTACTCCCCCCAATAGACCCCAGTGTGTAGTGCTCCCTTCCCTGTGTCCATGTGTTCTAATTGTTCATCACCCACCTACGAGTGAGAATATGTGGTATTTCATTTTCTGTTCTTGTGTCAGTTTGCCGAGAATGATGTTCTCCAGATTCATCCACGTCCCTAAAAGGACATGAACTCATCATTTTTGATTGCTGCA
This sequence comes from Callimico goeldii, assembly GCA_963573925.1. Lineage (NCBI taxonomy): Eukaryota > Metazoa > Chordata > Mammalia > Primates > Cebidae > Callimico > Callimico goeldii. Next base: position 12,913 of record CAUYOR010133110.1, read on the forward strand.
TAATATTCCATGGTGTATATGTGCCACATTTTCCCAGTCCAGTCTATCATCGATGGGCATTTGGGTTGGTTCCAGGTCTTTGCTAGTGTAAACAGTGCTGTAATGAACATTCGTGTGCATGTGTCCTTATGGTAGAATGATTTATAGTCCTTTGGATATATACCCAGTAATGGGATTGCTGGGTCAAATGGAATTTCTATTTCTAAGGCCTTGAAGAATTGCCACACTGTCTTCCACAATGGTTGAACTAATTTACACTCCCACCAACAGTGTAAAAGTGTTTCTATTTATCCACATCCTCTCCAGCATCTGTTGTCTCCAGATTTTTTTAATGATTGCCATTATAACTGGCGTGAGATGGTATCTCAATGTAGTTTTGATTTGCATCTCTCTAATGTGATGATGAGCATTTTTTCATATGTTTGTGGGCCTCATGTA
>CAUYOR010133113.1:0-16326 GCA_963573925.1 Callimico goeldii
TATTGACCTGCTTTGCTAGTTTAGGAAAATTTTCCTGAATAATATCCTGTAGGGTATTTTCCAGCTTGGATTCATTCTCTCCGTCGCATTCAGGTACACCTATCAAACGTAAATTTGGTCTTTTCACATAGTCCTACATTTCTTGGAGACTTTGCTCATTCCTTTTTACTTTTTCTTCTCTAATCTTGTCTTCTCATTTCATTTCATTAAGTTGGACTTCGACCTCTGATATCCCTTCTTCTGCTTGAACAATTTGAGTGTTTAAACCTGTGCATACTTCTCAGAGTTCCTGCATTGTATTCTTCAGTTCCATTAATTCACTTATATTCCTCTCTAAGTTGTCTATTCTTATTAGGATTTCTTCAAACCTTTTTTCAAAGTTCTTAGTTTCTTTACATTGGGCTACAACATGTTCTTTTAACTCACAGAAGTTTCTTATTATCCATGTTCTGAAGCCTGATTCTGTTATTGGGATGTGCTCATTCTCCATCAAGTCTTGTTCCCTTGTTGATGAGGAACTGTGATCCTCTTTGGGGGGAGAGGCGATCTGATTTTGAGTATTCTCAGCCTTTACACTGGTTTCTTCCCATCATTGTAAATTTATCCGCCTGTCATCTTTGTAATTACCAACTTTCAAATTAGGTCTCTGAGTGGATGTCCAAGTTGTTAATTCCCAGGGCCGAAATATGAGCAACCCACTGCACCGGCCAAAACAGCAGCGTTAAGACTGATGGTGCTTCTCTGCCTGGGAATCTCCAGTCTGGCTTCCTTCTTGAATCCGTAATAGGCGACTCTGCCTTCCCGGAGCTCCAAACCTCTGTCAGAAGGGGAACCAGTCCCGTTTACTCTGCACCGAGAGCTGCCATGCTGAGGTGCTGGTGAAACCGCTGCGCTGCCCACAAGAGTCGTGCTGGTGACCCGTGGAGCTCCTCCACTGGGAATCTTCTGCTCTATGAGCGACCAAAATTTGTCTGAAAGTGTGGCATCCTCTCGTTCTCTGAGGTTTCACTGGGAGCTGCAATCCCGAGATGTTAGCGATTGGCCATCTTGGATCATTCTCAGTACTATTATTATTATAAGCAGGAACCTCTGGACATCAAGAACTGACTGCATCTATCACGTGGTTTCTTAGTTCTTCCAGCTCTGATTGACCTGATAAATATATGGAGGAAAACCACAACCTCATCCTGCTCCTTCAGGGCACCTTAGGCTTTTTATGTATGGAAGTGAACACAGTTTGCAGTTCTATTTTTAAGTATATAGTTTTAAGTGCATATTTTAAAAATATATAAGAAATGATTTCAGGAAGGTCAGAAACCAAGTGGATGACTGAACTGAAACCAGAGCTCAGGGCTTCCCAGAGGTTCCCTTGCCAACATCTCACTCTTTTAGGCTATAAGGCACAAACCAGAAACCTGAGGCTGAATTCAGACTCCAGTCAGGTTCTGTTTGGCCTGCAATTAATTCAAATTAGTTTTTGTCATTTTTAATACATTGGGGAATTTCATATTTTAAAAAATAATGAAATATTTGGCAACCTCAGGCTCATATCCCTAAATTACAGTGACCAAATAGAGATGGAGAGAAGTTGCCTCCTTGAGGCAGGGCTTGTCTAGGTTGCCACAGTCCTTGCTGTTATCCCCATTACTATGGGCATGTGTTATTTGCCATTTATCAACTGTTTGTTCAGTTCTTTTTCTTAAAGGGGAAAGTCACACATTTCATGTAACGTATCTAAATTATCTCTTACCTGGCTCCAGCTTGCTTCATTTCCTTGCGCACTGTAAGCATGTGAGTTATGATCCTATCACTTCCCCTTCTGAACTATGCATTTCTCATTTGTAAAGTGAGGAATATGAATGTGGTAATTCTAAGGTCTCTTCTAGTTCTGGCTTCCAGGGCTCTTCAAGTCTATACTTGAGAAATGAGTTGTGGTGTGGACAATACTTAATTGTTCTGCAGATGGTTTTTGAGGGATTGCTCACCCTTGACTCTTTTGTCCTTCAATTATGATTTACCTCAGTCCTTGAGAAAATTTCCTCTTGTTGGGAGGGATATTGTTAATCTTCGAATAAAATGAATACTTCAAACAATGCAGCATAGCTGCAGTTTCTAAGAAGATAGAACAGCAAGAGAGGCTGTCTGGAAATGAGACCATCAGAAAACTCTTATTTTACTTCCTGCCTCCCCTCCCCATTCTCTTTCTTTCTGCCTCTCTCAAAGGTATCAACCTTTTCTAAAGGACAAGTCCTAGTCACTGGTAGTTTAAGTTGTCTTGAATCCAAAAAGTTCACTTTTAAAGACAACTCCCAACCAGCCAAACAATGAAATACTCAGTAAAATAATCTCCTTGGTTTTAATTATGGCTCTGACACTAGGTAGTCATTTGACCTCGGGCAAGTGATTTATTGTTCTCGGGGCCTTAATTTCCCCATGTGTGAAATAGAAGAGTGCAGAAATGGCTGGATGCTCTTGCAGCTCCTTCTAGCCCTAACATTTTGCCAGATGTTTAGAAAGCGAGGTAGCATCACAGGGTAACTTCTCTACAACTCTGAATCCAACTAAGCCAAGTCCTGGGACCCCCACAGTGATTTTGGCCAGGGATTCAGGGACCTAAGGATATTTACACATCACAGTGAAAGCAATAGGGGCCTCTGGACAGTACCTTGACAGGTAGAAACCCAACCACTGGGAGATGTTCTGGGTTCTGAAAGTGGAATCAGGGTCAGGAGAAGTTGATTCAAAGTCTGTATTTTCCAAGGTACAAAAGGTTCTGAGAGTAGCTTGTGAAAGAGAGGATAGTGGGAAAGGAACAAGTACAGGAATCAGGTGTTGTATATTCATAAATCACCAGGAAGACATCTTAGAGATAATATCTTCTATATCTTTCTTTTAGAGATGGAGTAACTTAGACCCAGAGAGAACTGACTTGCATGAAATCACAATTAATGGTCATTAGCAAATTGGAATTAAAAATTGATCTTATAAATATTGATAAGAAGAACAAGCATTGCACATGTAAGTGTAAACAGTGTGATTCCACTTTTGATTGAAAATTATATGTGGTTACCTTTTGGAGGTGAGATTGCAAGGATAATTTTCTTTTGTATACACTGATGTATTTAAAAGTGTTCTACAGTGAGAATGCATAACTGAAAAAGAAAGAAATAAACATTATTCAAAAGAACTTGTATTTTCAATGAGTCAAAGGAAATAAACCAAATACTAACAGCAGTGATGATGTGTGTGTGCATGTGTATATATATTTATCTTTTTTCTATTTTCATGAATCTTCCATATCGTACTTAATAACTGTTGACATTGCTAGTCTCCCCAGCGTGCAGTCATCTTTTCATTCTGGGCATACAGTAGAATTACTCTTCCTTGCTCTTGTACTTTTGGAGCAAGGAGGAACTGTAATATGACTAATTCTTGTCACTAGGCTGTGGCCTGTGTGATAAATAGAAGTAATCAAATTTGCCTGAGGGCCAAAGCATTTAATTTCCAGTGCAAATATTTCTAGAAACAGTGGACTCAAAGCCTCATGTTGAGATGGGCCTCAAGATTGAAGCTGCCTGCACTGCTAAGGAGTGGACCTGAAGGACAGCTGGAGAGGTTTCCAGACATGCTATGTACTTTGTACGAATAGAAAATAAACATTTACTGTATTAAGTCACTGAGATTTTGGTGTTGGTTTTTGCCACAGCATAACCTACTCTGTTCTGACTAATGAGGTAACACATATATCTTTTGTACTAAAAATAATTAGTGCCTTTCTATAAAATGTAATCAACTAAAGATATACCATATGCAGAAAACTTTGTTAGAATTTCGGGAAAAAACACATTAAATTATATTTGTAATTAATCATTATTCTCAGATTGGCTTACAATGAAGATCAATTGTTTCAGTTAAGAAACAATTTGTGGTGAATTTGTGATTTGTGGTGAATAGATAACTGAATCATAGACTTGTAATATTGACAGGGACCTCAAAATGTATTTTTGCGTATCTGTAAGTTCATCACTGTGATTCGGCTGCTAAATATTAATAAAATAAAATGTTTGTTTTTTAAAAAAGAAGTATATTTAAACAAGCCAATGTGACTTACTTGTCTAAATCAATGGATTCCAAAGCCTTGATCATCAGAAATACCAAAATTTGGGGGGGAAAAAAAGGAGTCTCCTAAGTCACACTTCTGAAGTTTTGGTTAAGGAGATTTAAGACAGGATCTGGGAAATGGCACTTAAAAACTGCTATGTGATTTCAGTCACAGGTAGATCTGGGAATCACTGGTCTAGAGGATGACTTTCAAATGTTTATTACTTCAATTTAAACTTCACTTAAACTTTGTGTCAATGTCAATGTTGACATCAGTTTTGTAATTTCAGATCAGGTTCTCTGGAAGCAGATACCAAAGTGAGGATTCATGTGCATGTGGCTTATTAAGGAGACCCCTCAGGGGAAGCCTGTAAAGGAATGGAGAAAGGAGGACAGGGAAGGGAACAAAAACTGGGCAAGAATATGGTTTCAGAAAAGTCTAGCTTCAGCTGGCTCCTGCAGGAGGCTCTGGTATAGACCTCCCTATAGATTTGTCCAGCTTGAGTCAGGGGAGCTGGGCTTCTGTATACTCCACATATTGGTGAGTCATTGGCTCCAGGCAGCCTAGGTTGTGAGTAACGTGAAGTCTCTCCAATCACCCAAGGACAATTCACTGGTGAAGCTGCAAACATAAGCTGTTAGCAGGAATTCATTTGGCATCTGAGAATGAGCGTACCAAACTGGAAAAAGGGAATCTCTGGGGAAGGGGGCACCAACAGCATCTAGTTGACATCTACTGGATTCTATTCATGTGATTGTTTCCTGCCTCTTCTGCAGTGGATGCTCTGTAGTGGCCATTAATGTGTGACATAAAGAGTACAGTTCCATGGTTTTTAGGATATTCATGGAGTTGTGTAAATACCATCACACTTTAATTTTAGAACGTTTTCATCATTCTCAAAAGAAACTTTTAACCTTTTAGCAATTATTTCCAATTCCTGCTCCTCTTCCCCTTATTCTGACTCAGCCCCAGGCAACCACTAATTTACTTTCTGTCCCTGTGGATATGTCTACTCTGGGCATTTCATATAATTGGGATCGTGTAATATGTGGTGTCTGGCATCTTTCACTGAGTAAAATGCTCTCAAGTTTTATTTATGTTGTAGCATGTATTAATACCTCATTATTTTTATACACATTTTGTTTATCCATTCATTAGTTGGTATACATTTAGTTTGCTTCCAGTTTTGTCTATTATGAATAATGCTGCTATGAACATTTCTGCACAAGTTTTTGTGTAGACATGTATTTTCACATTTCAGATAGTTCTCTTGGTATCTGCTTAGGCGTGAAATTGCTGTGTCATATGGTAACTCTACGTTTGCTGTTTTGAGGAACTGGCAAACGTTTCCACAGTGGTTGTACCATTTTGCATTCCTGCCAGCCATTTGAGTGCTCCATATATTTTCTTTTTCTACCCCAGATGCTTCTAGTACCATGGGATGTTTGGGTCATATGGCTCAAGTGACAGGGTTGCTCGTACTGCAGACTAAACCTGCTACAGGGCGTTTTCTTCCTTCAGGTTCCCTCAAAACGGGCATCCTTGTACATCACTCAATAAATGAGTCATCTCAGTAACTTCCAGTGTGAACTCTTCTGCCTTCAAACTCCAAAGAGATTGATTAAACCTTGAATTTTTTTCTTGGTGGTATAGGGTACAAAGTACAATATCTTGTCTTTTACTTTGAAGAAGACCTCAAAGTAAAAGTAAACTGAAGGAAACTGCTTCTGAACCTCCTTCCTGATGTATTTTTAAGTAATGCATTTGCCAGGTCAAAGCAATATCATATACCCAAGGTCATGTTGCTATGTTTTAGTAAAGATGCCAGACATGGCACAGCAGCTCTGGTTGTTACTACAATTTTGTAGTTGTCAGTAGACTACTATCATCTGTAATATCCCTTTGCCTTTTACAAGGGTCATATCCATGAAATAAAATAGCATTTCATTGAGACAAACACTGGTGTATCATTTAAATTGTTGAGGTAGTGCCAATCTCAGTCAATACTCCTGGAATGCATTTTTAAAAATTTACTATTTTGACCAGAAGAGGTTATAATTTCAGGGGCTTCCACTTAATCTTTCACACTATGGTAGTTTTCATTTCATGGGTCAAGGAACCAATATGAAGCTTTTGCTGACTGCTAAGTGAGTCCATACCAATGATATATTTCAGAACTGGAGAGATGACCACTAGTTGATTTGTGGACCCGTGAGCTCAAATAGACCTGGTGCAAGACTCCATTTGCTTCTTGATTCCATGTGCCACTTCACTAACAGGGGCGATGATGGTGCTTTGTGTCCCTCGGTTTCTGTGTCAACTCAGATGAGAAATAACAGCCTTCATTAGATCTAGGTATTCTCCTTTATCCAAATTCTGGCACTATAGTTACCAAAATACTGGCAATAGATCTCTTCGGGGAAGGACTAGAAGAATCACTATTACACACACACTGGTATTTCAGGGCCCTTCCTTAGGTGGACTTAGCTTTTCTTTCTCAAAAATAAAATGTAGATTATTTTAAACTTTTTTGTTTCGAAATAGTTTCAAAATTACAGAAAAGTTACAAGAATAGTGTTAAGAAATCTTGTACACCTTTCTCTCAGAAACCATTCAGATTTCAAGAATGTCCTTTATAACCTAAAGATCTAGTCCAGAATCACATGTTCCATTCACTTTCCATGTCCCTGTGGTCTTCAATCTGCAGCAGCTCATCAGCTTTTCTTTAGTTTTCATGTCCTTGATATTTTGTTGAAAATTATAGACCAGCCATTTTGTAGAATGTCCCTCAATTTGATTTTGTCCAGTATTTCCTCAAGATTAGACCCAGCTTATACATTTTGGCTAGAATACCACAAAAACGATGCTGTGTTCTCATTGCATGCTACATGATGTGAATTTGTTCCATCATTGGTGGCATTAACTTCATCACTTGATCAAAACGGTGTCTGCCATGTTTCTCCACTATTGTTACTTCCTTCCACCCCTACTTTGTAAGTAGTAGGACTTTTGTGAGGAAGTACTTTGAGACTATAATAAATTTCATTCCTCAGCCCCATTTTAACCTACTAGTTTTAGCATGCATTGATTTTTCTTGCCTGAATTAACTATTGTTCTAATGGTTACCAAATGTTGAAATTTGGGCATTTGAATAATTGTGGTAACTGAGAAAAAGATGAGTCTTCCCTTCTTATGGTTTACTGGGCTTCTTTTTTTGAAGGATGTGGTAGTTCATTTGTTCAGTGATTTTTACATTTATTTTTGGATAGATTATCTTCATGTGTGTTCACTGAAAGAATGCAGTTCAGTGAACACACACAAGGAATACAGTCCACGCAAAAATAAATAGTCTTGCTGTTCCTTTAGCTTATACTTCAGCTAATCTTAAATGACAGAGATTTCCTTGAATGCAGGAGGTTAAAAAAAAAACAACAGAACAGGAACAAAAGAAAGCAATGTCTCCTCCAACCCAACCCTGCGAAATGAACATCTCTTCTAGTTTTTGCAGATTGCTTCTGTGTTGGTTCTCCTTCAACCTTTAACAAGACTCATTCTGAGCCAATGGATTCAGATGGAAGTGAAAGCTAATGGTCTTCTCAGATGTTTTCTGAGCATGAATCTTGTCCTGAACATGCAAATGACTTTTGAAATTTCTTTGTAAATCTGAGTGCTTTTGAACGTCCTAATTTCCCAAGGAATGTTCCCTCAACTTTTCCTTCTGGTCTTAGGCAATTTATTGCATGTCTTGATCCATAATCCTTTGCTCCAAATGTCCTTGGATTACTAGTTCACCTTGAAGCATTTTTGAGCAAAACCTGCAGCTTTTTTGGCTTGAGTTCAATGGTAGGTAAAAGAGAGATGAGTATTTTTCTTTGGCTAGCTCCTACACAAGTTAGATCACACATTCATATTAATTTTCAAATGGAGTCTGCACTGCTGTCTTTGGAACAGGGACTAAGGCTAAATCTGGGTTATTAACAGCATTTAGCACAGAAGTTGTATTAGTCCGTTCTTGCACTGCTATACAGAACTACCTGAGGGAAGTAATTTATAAAGAAAAGAGGTTTAATTGGTTTACAATTCTTCAGGCTGTATAGGAAGCATGATTGAGAAAGCTTTAGGACACTTTCAATACTGGCAGAAGGGTAATCAGACACTTCTTAACAGCCAGAGCAGGAAGAAGAGAGGAGAGCTAGGTGCTACACACTTTTAAACAACCAGATCCTGTGTTATCTCACTATCAAGAGAACAGCTCCAAAGGGAAAATTTGCTCCCATGATCCAATCACTGCCCACCAGGTTCCTCCTACAACACTGGGGATTACAATTTAACATGAGATTTCAGCAGGCACACACACTAAAACCATCAAATACAAGGTCAAAATCTTCCTAAATCCTGTTCTCTAGAAGCAACATCTCGTTAGAGTTTTTGTTATTAAATCTTTCATTAATTATAAATATAGTTGTGAACAGTAAATTTTTATTACTCAGTTTAACATTTATCTGTGTTAACAACTGGATAAATTGACTCCCCTTGTGAGATGTGAAGAAGTTAACATACATACTAGTCACACTCAGCTCTCTAGGAACAAGCATGGAGGGAATGAGAGATGGATGTAATCAGATGAAGTTTTGTCTGGCAAGTTGGCAGAGGAGAGTGTGGCAAGGAGGTGGAGGGTATGCACAAGGTAGTGATTACAAAAATAGGTTATGAAATCTAAACTTGGCAATTGTGACAGTGAGGAAGCCATGGTCAATGAGTCATGTTGGATAAAGATACTGGAGGGTAAGATGGTGTGCAAGAGTTGAGGCATTAGGGAAAATAAGTTGTACAGATTAGAGGTGAGAGACAGGCAGTGCAAATTTGAAACTGAGATTGTGGAGGTGAGACCATTGTGGGTGATTGCACGATCTAAGGCTGGATGGTTAGAATGGGGTGGATGACAAGATTAAAGGAAGGAGGTGTTTAGGAGATGGAATAGTTAGGATGGATTGCCATCTGCAAGGACATTGGAGTCATCAAGAATGAGGACAGGGTGATGCTGGAGAAGTCTATAAGCTGGGTACTTAGGCCAGAAAATATATAATAAACATTCACAAACCCACCCTAAAAATCAAGCATATATATGAATGTGTCATATTTGTCACTAATTTCTCTTTAAAAATGAATAAATAAAACCACACATACAACTAATGCTCTAGCCTTGCTTTGTTTCTCTCTCTGTGGATCTTCAAAGATTCTGAAATTGATGGGCATTATTCTGCCCATCAGAATAATGGAAGTTAACAATCAATTAATTTTATCTAAATAAGAAGATACTGGAAGTCAATCCAATTTTGATAACCTGAAGTTAACGATCCAATTTTATCTAAATATGAAGATATTATCAAAAATATATTTCAAAAGTGGTGCTGTATGACATGTAGAATTGTAAAATGAAGTTTCTAATTCATTTTAAAACTCTTACCTTAAAAATTCTTTTTAAAATTCTTATTTTAAAATTGGTTACCCAACTCTCAAGACATCATCTATATCAGGGTATAAAAAGGTTAAGAGTTAAATCTTTACTGAAAGAGAAAACTGTCGTATTTACTGTAAAATGAGCCATCTTCCCCTCTCTCATTTTGGCCTTGCATTACAGGATTCTTCATGATGGACAACATCATCAGCCACAGCTGTACAATTGATGATAGATTCCTGGGGCTGACTCACAATAGTTCTTAGTTTGAACTGGTGACATCTCATTAAAACACCATGCATACTGCATGGGCAGCAAACACTGTCTTTCTGCTTCTTCCCTCCTGTAGGAAGCCCTCACCAATAGCCAAGCCCTGCTACAGCATTTGGAAGTCAAGGGTGTACGTATAGGATACAGAGTCAACAGAGTACTGGACCTGGAAGAATATCAAATCTGGAGTCAGAAAACCTGATATTGTATTTTTTTTTTAACCTAGCCTTGAAAACTCTGAAAAGAGTGGCAATGAACTCTAGTCCTGCCTTAATGGGGCTCAGGGAATGTGGTCATGGCTGTTTAGTATGCCTTTCAAGTAATGCTTCTTTATCCTGGCAGAGGGCCTAATGTCTACATGTCTGACCCACACCTAGGTATTCCTCTCACAGGAAACTTGTCCATACTGGCAGACACCCTTGTGGCTTTTGTACTATCTGTGTCCAGTTTATTTTTTCCATGATAGCCACTTTCTAGGACAGTCCTGACCAGGAAAGAAGTTAGGTTCAAGTGTATTGGTTAGTGAGACAGAGAAGGCGACTCAGCAAAATGCACACAATAACAGAGGTCATTTATTACTTCCAGATCCCAGAGAGAAGAGGGCTGCATGCTTCACAGGGACAACATGAAGTGGGGATCCATCTGGGACATGAGCATACTATCAGTGGCAGCAGGAGGCAGCAGGGTGGGAGAGGGAGTAGATTGATGATTACCAGAGTCTGGGAGGGGTAGTGGGGAGTGGGGGATGAAGAGGGGATGGTTAATGGGTATAAATATATGGTAGGAAGAATAAGATCTTGTGTTTGGTAGTGCAGTAGGGTGACTATAGTTGGGGAGTCACTATAGTGACTATAGTGACTAAATTTTATTGTATTTTTCAAAATAATTGAGTGGAATTGAAATGTTCCTAACACAAAAAGTTAAATGCTTGAGGTGATGGATGCCCCAGTTACCCTGTTTGATCATAGTATATTGTATGTTTATATTAAAATAATACATATACTCCATATATATGTGCAACAATTATGTATCCAAAATAATTAAAATTTAAGTAGACTGGAAAAAGTAAAAAGTGTTGAATAAGAAAAGATCCAGAGAAGATAATATAAGAACTTTCTTTGTATCATAGAGAGAGATACAGATATTCTACTTTGGGACTAATGATTTATCTGAGAAAGACTAGAAAAGCCATGTTAAATATATCTATTTCAAGACACTGAAGAATAACTGAGGCACTTTGGGAGCATGAGGCTAAGAGAAGAGCAGGTAATTGTCAAGTCTGGCAGGGCAGCGTTTAGTTTACTGTCAAAGTCACATCTGACGGACCAAGGTAGAGGATTTTCCTCACTGCCTCAATGTGCTTCCTGACAGCTTTAAGGTTCTCTGAATGAGTCTGCCTCCACTTTCATCTACCTCAGCAGTGTCCTGCAGAGCCCTCTGGAGAAGCAGCTTGAGGGTCTTCCCATATTGATGCTGCCTAAAGGAGCCAACAAAGAAAGCAAATAATAGGGTTGGTGCAGCTGCTAGCAGGTCAAGATAAACACAATGCAATCAAGGCAAAAGAATGAATTGTACCCATAACCCAACACAATTGAATACCAGCAGGTAGATTGCAGAAGTGGAAGACTAGGACCAGAAGCGGGTTGTCACATGTAGCCTATAGCCAAACAGATTCTGACCCATAGGGACAGGCTGGAACTAGAGAGAATAAGAGTATCAGCTACTTGAGGATTTGGGAGCAAGATGACTGTTTAGGAACAGCTCAGGATTGCAGCTTCCAGTGAAAGCACTGAGGGTGAGTGGATGCTGTATTTCCAGACAGAACTTTATTGCCCACAGACCAGGAGATTCCCAGGTGGAGAAGCCCCACAGGTCACCAGCGCGGCTGTTCTGGCTGGCACGGCTGTCTTGCCAGTGCCCCGGCGTGGTGGTTCTCCATACAAAATACACTGGTCTGGTTGCCCTTTTAAGCTGGCAATTGGAGCTCCGGGAAGGCAGATTTGCCCACTCATCTGATTAAACAGGGGATTGAAACAGAGAGTCAGGCCAGGAGATTCCCAGGCAAAAAAGCACCACGAATCTCAGCGCCATTGTTTCAGCTGGCGCAGTGGGTCGCCACGTGGGAAATCACACAGATCCCGGTGCCTTTTCAGCAGGCAACTGGAACACTTGGAGAGAGTCAACCATTCAACTTAAAAAATGAAAAAGGCTCTGAGGCAGGGAGCCAGGTGATCAGGCTCGGTGGGTCCCACCCATACAAAAACAAACAAAAAAATCCAGCAATTGAAATTGCTTGGGGTTGAGAGTTTCATGGCAAGCACAGCTGAACCCGGGACAGTACAGCTCTGTGGGGGAGGGGCATCTGCCATTACCGAGGCACTCCACCCCTATGGAGGTAGTCCGCCATTGCTGAGGCAGCCTGCTGTTGCTGAGGCAGCCTGCTTTGCCGAGGCAACCTGCCATAATAGAGAGAGTCTGCCATTACAGAGGTGGGCCACCAATGCCAAGGCAGTTCTAACCACACCCATATAAAGAGGACTGCAGGGAAGTTCACACGATAGCAGGGTGGAGCCCACAGCAGCTCAGCAAAGCCTCTGTAGGCAGACAGTGACTAGGCCGCCTCCTTGCTGGTCAGGGCAGCCCTGTAAAAAGAGGCAGCAGCACAACAGAAACTCATAAATAAAGCCCTAAATCCCTGGGACAGAGCACCTGGGGAAAAAAAGGGGGTTTATGAGTTCTGCTGCAGCAGACTGAAATGTACCTGCTAGCAGCTCTGAATGAACAATGGAGCTCACAGTTCAGCACTTGAACTCCTATAAAGGACAGACAGTCTCCTCAAGCAGCTCCCTGACCCCTGTATATCCAGAGAGTCACCTCACAAAGGACTGATCAGACTGACATTTGGCAGGCATCATTCTGGGACAAAGATAGAAGAAGAATAGACTGGTAGCAACCCTTACTGTTCTGCAGCTGCTGCAGGTGATCCCCAGGCAAGCAGGGCCTGGAGTAGACCTCAGCAGTCCTACAACAGAGGGGCCAGACTGTTAGAAGGAAAACTAAGAAACAGAAATAATTTCATCATCAACAATCTGGACATCCACGCAGAGACCCAATCTGAAAATCAGCAACTACAAAGATGACAGGTGGATAAATCCACAAAGATGGGAAAAAAACAGTGCAAAAAAGGAGGAAAACACCCAAAATCAGAACACTTCTCCTCCTACAAGAGATCACAACTCCTCACCAGCAAGGGAACAAGGCTGGATGGAGAATGAGTGTGATGAAATGACAGAATCAGACTTCAGAAGGTGGGTAATGAGAAACTTCCGTGAGCTAAAAGAACATGTTCTAACTCAATGCAAAGAAACTGAGAACCTTGAAAAAAGATTTGATGAAATGATAGCAAGAATGGACAACTTAGAAAGGAATATAAGTGAATTGATGGAGCTGAAAAATACAACATGAGAACTTTGCAAAACATGCACAAATTTCAACAACCGAATTGACCAAGCAGAAGAGAGGATATCAGAGGTCGAAGATCAACTCAATGAAATAAAATGAGAAGGCAAGATCAAAGAAAAAAGCGCAAAGAGGAATGAACAAAGTCTCCAAGAAATATGGGACTATGTGAAAAGACCTAATCTATGTTTGATAGGTGTACCTGAATGTGATGAAGAGAATGAATCCAAGCTGGAAAATACTCTTTTCAGGATATTATCCAGGAAAACTTCCCCAACCTAGCAAGGCAGGCCAATATTCAAGTGCAGGAAATACAGAGAACACCACAAAGATGCTCCTCAAGAAGAGCAACCCCAAGGCACATAATCATCAGATTCACCAGGGTTGAAATGAAGGAGAAAATGCTAAGGGCAGCCAGAGAGAAAGGTCGGGTTACCCACAAAGGGAAGCCCATCGGACTCACAGCAGATCTCTTGGCAGAAACTACAAGCCAGAAGAGAGTGGGGGCCAATATTCAACATCCTTAAAGAAAAGAACTTTCAACCCAGAATTTCATGTCTAGCCAAACGAAGCTTCATAAGTGAAGGAAAAATAAATTCCTTTGCGAAGAATCAAGTACTCAGAGATTTCATCACCACCAGGCCTGCTTTACAAGAGCTCCTGAAAGAGGCACTAAACATAGAAAGGAACAATCAGTACCAGCCACTCCAAAAGCATACCATATGGTAAAGAGCATCAACACAATGAAGAAACTGCATCAACTAATGGGCAAAACAGTCAGCTAGCATCAAAATGGCAGGATCAAATTCACACAACAATATTAACCCTAAATGTAAATGGGCTAAATGCCCTAATCAAAAGACACAGACTGGTAAATTGGATAAAAAGCCAAAACCCATCGGTGTGCTGTATCCAAGAAACTCATCTCACATGCAAGGACACAAATAGGCTCAAAATAAAGGGATGGAAGAAGATTTAACAAGCAAATGGAGAGAAAAAAAAAAGCAGGAGTTGCAATTCTCATCTCAGATAAAATAGACTTTAAGCCGACAAAGATCGAAAGAGACAAAGAAGGACGTTACATAATGGTAAAAGGATCAATGCAACAAGAAGAGCTAATGATCCTAAATATATACACACCCAATACAGGAGCATCCAGTTACATAAAGCAAGTTCTTAATGACTTACAAAGAGACTTAGACTCCCACACAATAATAGTGGGACACTTTAACACCCCATTGTCAAGATTAGACAGATCAACAAGACAGAAAATTGACAAGGATATCCAGGACTTGAAATAGATGCAATAAAAAACGATAAAGGAGATGTCACCACAGATTCCACAAAAATATAAACCATTATCAGAGATTATTACAAACATCTTTATGCACAGAAACTAGTAAACCTGGAAGAAATGGATAAATTCCTGGACACTTGCATTCTCCCAAGCCTAAACCAGGAAGAAGCCAAAACGCTGAATAGGCCAATAACAAGGTCTGAAGTTGAGGCAGCAATTAAGAGTCTAACACCCAAAAAAACCCCAGGTCCAGATAGGTTCTCAGCTGAATTCTACTAGACATACAAAGAGGAACTGGTACCATTCCTTCTGAAACTATTCCAAACAATCCAAAAAGAGGGAATCCTTCACAAATCACTTTATGAGACCAACATCATCCTGATACCAAAACCCGGCAGAGACTCAACAAGAAAAGAAAAGTTCAGGCCGATATCCATGATGAACATAGATGCAACAATCTTCAATGAAATACTGGCAAACCAATTGCAACAGCACATCAAAAAGCTTATCCATCATGATCAAGTAGGCTGCATCCTGGGGATGCTAGGCTCATTCAACATACGCAAGTGTATAAACGTAATTCACCACATAAACAGAACCAAAGACAAAAACCACATGATTATCTCGATGCAGAGAAGGTGTTTGGCAAAATTCTATAGCCCTTTATGCTAAAAACCCACAGTAAACTAGGTATTGATGAACGTATCTCAAAATAATAAAAGCTATTTATGACAAACCAACAGCCAATATCATACTGAATGGGCAAAACTGGAAGCATTCCCTTTGAAATCTGTCACTAGACAAGGATGCCCTCTCTCACCACTCCTATTCAATATAGTACTGGAAGTTCTAGCCAGAGCAATCAGGCAAGAAAAAGAAATAAAGGGTTATTCAAATGGGAAAGGAGGAAGTCAAATTTTCTCTATTTGCAGACGACATGTATATCTAAAAGACCCCGTCGTCTTAGCCCAAAATCTCCTGAAACTGATAAGCAACTTCAGCAAAGTCTCAGGATACAAAATCAATGTGCAAAAATCACAAGAATTCCTATACACCAATAACAGACTTAAAGAGAGCCACATCAAGAACGAACTGCTATGCATAATTGCTACAAAGAGAATAAAATACGTGGGAATACAACTAACAAAGGATGTAAAGGACCTCTTCAAGGAGAACTACAAACCACTGCTCCACGAAATAAGAGGACACAAACAGATGGAGAAACATTCCATGTTCATGGTTAGGAAGAATCAATATGAAAATGGCCATACTGCCCAAAGTAATTTACAGATTCAATGCTATCCCCATCAAGCTACCAGTGACCTGCTTCACAGAACTGGAAAAAACCACCTTAAACTTCATGTAGAACCAAAAGAGAGCCCGCATAGCCAAGTCAATTCTAACCAAAAAAAACAAAGCAGGAGGCATCACACTACTGGACTTCAAACTATACTACAAGGCTACAGTAATCAAAACAACATGGTACTGGTACCAAAACAGAGATATAGACTAATGGAACAGAACAGAGGCCTCGGAGGCAACACCACACATCTACAACCATCTGATCTTTGACAAACCTGACAAAAGCAAGCAATGGGGAAAGGAGTCCCTGTTTAATAAATGGTGTTGGGAAAACTGGCTAGCCATGTGCAGAAAGCAGAAACTGGACCCCTTCCTGACACCTTACACTAAAATTAACTCCAGATGGATTAAAGACTTAAATATAAGACCTAACACCAT
>CAUYOR010133117.1:0-20983 GCA_963573925.1 Callimico goeldii
AGGTCATGAGATCGAGACCATTCTGGTCAAAATAGTGAAACCCCGTCTCTACTAAAGATACAAAAAATTAGCTGGGCATGGTGGCACATGCCTGTAATCCCAGCTACTTGGGAAGCTGAGGTGGGAGAATTGCCTGAACCCAGGAGGCAGAGGTTGCGGTGAGCCGAGATCACGCCATTGCACTCCAGCCTGGGTAACAAGAGCGAAACTCCATCTCATAAAAAAAAAAAAAAAAATTGTGAGTTTTCCTGCACAAGTTCTTGCTTCACCTGATGCCATCCATGTAAGACATGACTTACTCCTCCTTGCCTTCCACCATAGTTGTGAAGCTTCCCCAACCACATGGAACTGTAAGTCCAATTAAACCTTTTTCTTTCATAAATTGCCCAGTCTCGGGTATGTCTTTATTAGCTGCGTGAAAATGGACTAATACACCACACCTCCTCAGGGTACTCATCAAAATTTATTTTCCAGTATTAAAAAATTAATGCCAAAGAGTAAAGATCATGACATTTTTTTTCCCACCACCATAAAACCAAGACCTAGTTTGTGACTGGTATTTAGTAGGAACTCATTAACTATCTTTTGAATAAGTCAGTGATCTCCACATGACAAATTTTACTCCTCCCAAATTAAATTTCATTCTTCGCTTCCCGATATATTCTTTTTGAAAAAATTTTCTCAATCATAACTTACCATATCTGTTTTAAGCCATTTATTAGAGTTTTTTGTCAGGTCAACACATATTTACTAGTCTAGTTAGTTCTTGTTTTTCCATTACAAATGAATGTTAGGACATTATCATTTTCCAAAACCCTATCTTAGAAACAGACCAATCTGCTTTTATTTTTGAAGTTTGTTATTTAGTAAGTTTAAATTAGATTCTCTACATCTTTCCTTTTTACAGTACAAACATGAATTCTACTAACTGAGACTACTACCTGAAGCCACCCAGTTATCCAGTATCACTTTGTACTAAATGTGGATTTTTAGACCAATGGCTCTTGTTTTCTCCATACATTTCTTGTAATTTTTCACTTGCTTTTTGTATTAGGATTTTTTTTTTTGTCAAAACACTAGATTTGCCCACCTCCTTCTTCTCCTCCAACAGGATGCCAGAAAGAAAGAAGCATGAGTCATAGGAAAATGAAAGAGGAATGTCTCAAATATTGGGATGAGAAGACTGCTCTTTCCGTCTAACAGATTCTCATTTCTTGCCCTGAATCATTTCTTCCCCTTGAAATAACAACTGTAATTCTAGTCATGGGTGTGTGAGTGTTTGTGAGCATGGGTGGAAGGTCTTCAGAGGTCTCAATAAAAAAGAAAGAGTGTGAAACTTTTGTTATTTCCTGTTTCTGAATATGTATTTTGGTTAAGGATGTTGGAAGGTGTGAGACTCTTTGGACCTCTATAGTGCTTGTGGTGGGAATGGGAAATGTTGAATGTTGCTAAGCCAGTATGGCACACTGAGTAACTGGATCAGAGTTCTTTTTTGGTGGGAATAATATTAATAAATAATGGAAGGTAACTATATGTTAAAGACTAGTAGATTAACCGTGGGTTTTACCTTCTCATGCTAGGTGACTCTTCTTTATAGATACAGTCCTACGTTTGGTCTTCTAACTTCCATGTGAAACTTTGAGATCTTTGAGAAGTTTTGATTTGTCACAACAGAAATGAATCAGGGAACAGGGAAACAAATAAATAACTGATAGTTACATCATGGTGGTATCCTAAATACTAAATACAATCTTGTACCCATTTTCATTTAAAAATATTTATTATTTGTACTCTCATAGAAAAATAAATAGATCTCTCAAGACATTTGCAAACAATAAGGGTTTGGTTTTTCAAGAGCCAAGATAGATTTTGGTATGACCTGATTTTCCTTGAAGTAGTTGTATTTCAAATGATTAATTGCCTTGAACTACTTTTAAAAATTGTTTTCCTGCTTCTGTGATTTTTTTGGTGATGCAATTTGAAGTAAGTAATAGAAATAATATTCTTCTGCCAAATTTTAATTATTGGGGTTTCAACAATTTCTTCTTTCTCTTTTTCTTTAGGAATAAAATTAAAATGTAAAAATCTTGGAATTTGACATTAACCAGCTTCAATGTTAGTATGCTAAAAATAATATCAATTCAACATTATTCTAAGAAACTTACAATACATTTTGGAAACATCGTCTTTACAGATGCTATATATTTCAGTTATACATGATCAGAGGTAAGTGTTTATGCCACATTGCATTTTGATTTTTGAGTTACTTATATTTCCTTACCTTTCATATTTTATTAAAGAGATTTTCTGACTCACTAGCCTCTAGTAGTTTTTGATAACAGTCCTTTCTCCCTAGGGAATCCAACCTCTCTTATTAATGAAGTCCAAATATGAGTCACCAATCCATATTCCCAAATACTATGCTTTTTAGTTGGCCCTTCATACTCCTTTACCTCTGTACCAGGCTAATCAGAAGTGGAGTCCTTCAAGTTAATAAGCATGTTAGAGAATTTTTTCTATAATAGATATGCCTCAATTTTTTTTTAAATCCTAAAATACCACCAAATGTCTTTGGCCACATAAAACACCAGATTTCCAATTCAGAATGACAACAAATACAGGGCTTGACATGTCAGGTACCAAATAGTGCTGTGGCAAAGCTTGGATTTTTTTTCAAGATAGTAAGATGTATGCAAATCCTTAACATCACTTGCATTAATGGATTTTCAAGTAGTGTATAAACCAACCATCATTCTTATTAAGCAGTGCTAATATATTTTACATATCAAAATCTCCCCAGTTTTATCCCTTTATATGTGTCATATTAAAAGAATTAATCAAAGCTGCTTTCTAGCTAATGTTTATGATGTTATATGCTTCATGAAAGTGTCCCTGTGTTATGCTTCTAATGAAACTTTATTTTGTCTTGTTTTATGTAACACATTTGAAAATTCTATCTTTAAAATACATTATTTTTATTACTAAAGGAGTATGATGTTATGACACTGTCTTTTACATAGTTTATTCTTGTATTGACTTTAGTATTTCCAAAAATAAATTAATTCATTTATTAGTTTTGGTAATACCTGAAATAAATTAAGTTTCTCACAGAATATTTGTGAATCCTGAAATCAGTGTAAGTTCTCTTCAGTTACAGAAGTAGTAATTGAGTATCTACTAGCACTATCTGAAGTTATATAAAATGAAATTTTTGTTTTCTTATTTATTGCCTCCTTCCAGAGAGTTGTGAGTTCCATGAGAGAAAGCCCTTTGTTGGTTCACTGCTGGATTGCTGGTTTCTGTAATATTTCATGGCACATAGTAAGCTGCCAATAAATATTTGCTGAATTAATTAATTTATTCAGCAAATATTTATTGAGTGTCTCTGGTATGCCACATATCTAGGCACTGAGGATACAGCAGTGAATAGGCCAAAGTCCTGACTTTTTGGAATTTAGTTTCAAGTGGGATAAAAGAGATTATAAAATATGTGACCCTGAAAATATATGTCATATGTCTGATGCTGATAAGTGCTAAGAAGAAAAATAAAGCAGGACTAGGGATGGAAGAGAGAATTACTATCCTAGCTATGGAATTCAGTGAAGGCCTCTCTGAGAAGGTAAAAAATGATTGAATGTTACTACTCCTGTGCCACTGCCACTGGCCATACTGAAGAAAGTGGAAGACCAGGTCTTAGACTCTAAGCTGACTATAATCTAGTGATAAGGTCAGACATATTACCTATCGTAAACATAATGTGCAATGATATCGGCATGCATACAGTGCTACAGAGCAGTGTCTGGAGAATGAAGCATAGCCATGTATTAGCAAGCAGGGTATACTTTGGTGGGGTGGAGGATGACTACAGTCTGAAAATGGAGAACTGATTCTAGGCTGCGAAGGTTCTTCCAGATTCAGGACTTTGGGCTTCAGTCAATAGTTGGTGAATGACTAATTGTAGTCTTTAAACATGGAAAGGGACCAGTCAGATCTACATTCTAGAAATTAACTTTGGTAGCAAAATGGGTTGATAAGAGGGCATGAAATTGGATCAGCTGATGTTTTGATACAATTTGTGATCAAATATTACTTGAAATAACAGAATCTTAGTTGGGCCAAATCTTTTCTTCAAACAAAAGAATACTACTGGACTTCAAATTATACTACAAGGCTACAGTAATCAAAACAGCATGGTACTGGTACCAAAAGAGATATAAACCAATGGAACAGAACAGAGGCCTCAGAAGCAAGACCACGCATCTATAACCATCTGATCTTTGACAAACCTGACAAAAACAAGCAATGGGGAAAGGTTTCCCTGTTTAATAAATGGTGTTGGGAAAACTGGCTAAGCATGTGCAGAAAGATGAAACTGGACCCCTTCCTTACATCTTAGAGAAAAAATTAACTCCAGATGGATTAAAGACTTAAACATAAGAACTAACACCATAAAAACCCTAGAAGAAAACCTAGGTAACACCATCCAGGACATAGGCACAGGCAAGGACTTCATGACTAAAACACCAAAAGCAATAGCAACAAAAGCCAAAATAGACAAATGGGATCCAATTAAACTTAATAGCTTCTGCACAGCAAAAGAAACAATCCTTGGAGTAAACCAGCAACCAACAGAATGGGAAAAAATTTTCGCAATCTACCCATCTGACAAAGGGCTAATATCCAGAATCTACAAAGAACTAAAACAGATTTACAAAAAAAAAACAAGCCCATTCAAAAGTGGGCAAAGGATATGAACAGACACTTTTCAAAAGAAGATATATATGCAGCCAACAAAGATATGAAAAAATGCTCATCATCATTGGTCATTAGAGAAATGCAAATCAAAACCACATTGAGATACCATCTCATGCCAGTTAGAATGGCAATCATTAAAAAATCTGGAGACAATAGATGCTGGAGAGGATGTGGAGAAAAAGGAACACTTTTTACACTGTTGGTGAGAGTATAAATTAGTTCAACCATTATGGAAGACAGTGTGGCAATTCCTCAAGGATCTAGAAATAGAAATTCCATTTGACCCAGCAATCCCATTACTGGGTATATACCCAAAGGATTATAAATCATTCTGTTATAAAGACACATGCACACGTATGTTTGTTGCAGCACTGTTTACAATAGCAAAGACTTGGAACCAACCCAAATGCCCATCAGTGATAGACTGGACAAAGAAAATGTGGCACATGTATACCATGGAATACTAAGCAGCCATAAAAAATGATGAGTTCGTGTCCTTTGTAAAGACATGAATGACTCTAGAAACCATCATTCTCAGCAAAATGACACAAGAACAGAAAACCAAACACCACATGTTTTCTCTCATACGTGGGTGATGAACAATGAGAACACTTGGGCACAGGGAAGAGAACAACACTTACTGGGCTAGGTGTGGGGGTTGAGGGGAGGGGAAAGGAGGGAAAGCAGGGGGGTCAGGGAGGATGGGGAGGGATAACACAGGGAGAGATGCCTGATGTAAGCAACAGGGAAGGGGGTGGGGGGATAGACACAGCAAACCACCTTGGCAGGTACATACCTATGCAACAATCCTGCAGGATGTAGGATGCAGGATGTGCACATGTACACCAGAGCCCAAAATACAATAAAAAGAAAATACTATGGTCCCAGAGACTTGTTACTACCATGCTAGGCCACATTAAGCCTCAGCAATTTTTTTAAATATTCTACCTGAATATTATCAACTTATATGCCACTTCTTCCCTAGAATTAAAAACTCCATATTTATTAAATATCTATGCTTCAAGTCCAATGATCAGTAACTTAGGAGGCATGGGCAGTAAAATGACAACTTAGACTACCAATATTATTTTGCAAGAAATATCAAGAGGATTTGTGGATACACCTAGCTCCCATAACCCAGCTTTTCCAAAGTAATAAGTTTCATTAATTCCTAGGAAATGTGGACTTTGGAAAGGAAAACTATCCTGTAGGTGAAGAGTTTGTTACAAATCCCTAAAGGGACAAAATTAGCAATTTCTCAGTAAACCAGGCAAGTCTTCCATGTAGATGAGCACAGAATATCTTATGTTAGTCCAGATGCAGAATATGATGAAATTTAAATATGAGTCAGATTGCCACAAAGATGACAATACTTTGTCACTGTAAAAGTATTCACAGTCAGTACCAGAAGGATGTAGTATATAAGGAAAATGAGTAAGACGTTTTTAAAGAAAAAAAAATCTCAGGAATGGAAAACTAAAGGAGACTCTTGAAGCTCATTTCAGGACAGATAACAGAAAACTCACCAAGAAGATAGAGAGAGAGAGAGAGAGATGGACAGACAGATAGACAGATAGATATTTTATTTATTTATAGAGATGGGGTTCGGCCATGTTGCCTAAGCTGGTGTTGAACTTCCGAGCTCAAGCGATCTGCTCATCTCAGCCTCCCAAAATGCTGGGATTACAGGTGTGAGCCAGTGCACCTGGCCCGAATTGATGTTTTCAAACAGATTATAGAAATAATTATGGATAGTAGACTCTTTCAACATGTGACTCTATCAATTAGGATGTATCTAGCTTCAAGTGATAGAATATCCATGAGCAGTAAACCAAAAAAGGATTTATTGTTTATTTATACATATACATGGAGGAAAGTTTTTCCAGGGTTCATTCCTTTGCTAACAGGGTCATCACGAACCAGTCTCTTTCCATCTTTGTGTTCCACCACCTCATTGTTTTAGGTCTTTGCTCTTGTAGTTACAGAATGACTGTTACAGTTCCAGATACAATATCATCACGACAATGCCTACAAAAGAAAAAGGTGGGCTGTGGAAAGGCAATGTCAATGACCTCTCTTCATATACCCCTTTCCTTGGGAAGTAAATTATCTTTCTCAGAAAGTCCTCAACAATCTTTCCCTTAAGTTTATTTGGCCAGAACAGGGTCACATATATGTATCCAGCTTTTCAAATTCTTGTGAAAAGGGACAAGGGGTAAAAGGGATAAAGAATAAGAAATGCTTTGGGGTCACCAGTTAATCATGTCTGCTACCAATCCAGATGGTACTGGGAGATTTCATAAAAGAAAACAGCCACATTCTTCTGCTATCATTATGAGAGACAGACTGTGTTTAATGGAACTTTGTTGCCAACCCCAAATTAACCATCCTAATGATGTGTAACATCGCTAGACAGGCTGATTCAAATGGGCTTCAGAAAGCTGGACCTCCTTACTGTCCGCACACCAACTCAGACCTGAGAAGGCAGCAATAAAGTTGTATTCAGCACCAATTGCACAAGGAAACTATCAAGAAGGGCTTGCTGTGAATGAAATTGTTTTCAAATATGTACATTAGAGAATGTTTTGGTTTATGAAGTATGTATATATGTATATACTTTTATATATAAATATGTACATATATATATATGTGTGTGTGTGTGTGTATGTGAAATGTAGGTAGGCATTAATCAAAGAGGCACATAAGATGTTCAGATGTTATTTGCAGGCAATTGGAAGTCACCAATATTTTGAACAAGGGAGTAAGATGATCAGTCAGAACCAGGGTCCAGAAAGAAGCTGGTCAGATGAATTGATAGTAGAGAGACTGGATGCTCAGAGACCAGTGAGAAGAGTACTGCACACAGGTAAGATGTTCTAAGGTGATGAGGGTCTGAACAAATGCAGACACAGTGGAAACAATAAGGAAGGGACAAAAGTGAGACAAAAAGACAGTCACTCTCATCCTTGGCTGCACTTCAGAATAACCTGTCCAGAATTTTTTTTTTTTTAATGGAGTCTCGCTGTTGCCAGGCACTGTAACCTCTGCCTCCTGGGTTCAAGCAATTCTCCTGTCTCAGCCTCCCAAGTAGCTGGGATTACAGGTAAACATCACCACACCCAGCTAATTTTTGTAATTTTAGTAGAGACAGCATTTCACCATGTTGACCAGGCTAGTCTCAAACTCCTAACATTGTGATCTACCCGCCACAGCCTCCCAAAATGCTGGGATCACAGGCATGAGCCACTGGCCTCCCCAGAATTTTTTTAAAATGCAGATTAACAGCAGGAAAGAAGAATAATAATTTTTCAGAAGAGGAAGAATGGTAGATATAAATAAGAAGAGAGGCTCAACCTCATTAGTTATCGGGAAAATGGAAATTAAAATCAGTATGTGATACCACTTTACATCCTCTAGTATAAAATTGGAAAAAAAAAATAAAATAAACTTGAGCAGTGTCTTAGTATGTCCCTGCTGCTATAACAAAATATCACTGACTGAGAATTAATTTGTCACAGTTCTAGAGACTGTGATAAAGTTCAAGATCACTGGCAGGTTCAGTTGGCTCTCTCTGTTTCCAAGATAGTGCCTGTTGCTTGCCATGTCCTCCAGAGGGGTCAAACACTGTGTCATCATGTGGTAGAAGGAGCAGAAGGGAAAAAGGACCTAGTTAGTTCCCTCTAGCCCTTTTATAAGGCCTTAATCCCATTCATGATGGCAGAGCCCTCAAGGTCTAATTTCCCCCAGAAAGTTTCAACTCTTAGTATCACCACTTTTGGGTTTAAGTTCTAATATGCAAATTTTGGAGGGACACATACATTCAGACCATAGCAGGCAATAACAAGTAAAGATAGAGATATGAAGCACCACAAATTCTTATACATGACTGTTGGAGTAAATTGATACAACCACTTTGGGGGTAAAAAAGGCATCATTTTTCAAGGGGGAAAAAAGTCATCATTTTGCAAGGGGGAAAAAAGGGCATCATTTTGCAAAGTTGAAAATGTAAATGAAAAGTTGAAGACAGCAATTTCACTCCTAGATATATGCCCTAGAGTTGCTAGTTAATATGTTCACCTGGCCAAAAAAAAAAAATCACCAAAAACAATCTTAATTCCATGCAGCAGAGACTGGATGATTTAATTGATCTACAGACATTAATGGAGTACTACACTAAATAAGTGAGTCACAGGTGCAGGCATCAGCATGAATAAATATCAAAACAAAATAGAGAATAAAAAGGAAGGTCATAGATTACACACTGCATGACATTTACATAAAAATCAAAATTTAACCAGCTACTGCTCAGGAAGACACATACTTATCTGGAAATCTAAGGGAAAAATATAATATTGAGAGTAGGAATGACCCTTGAAGAGAGGAAGAAGGAAATGATAGACCAGCATTACATAGCAGGCATCAGCTGTGTTGGTAATGTTCTGTTTTTCTGAGCTAAGTCGTAGCTAAACAGTTGTTTTCTTAAATTTACACCTTATTTTTGTATTTTATTTTGTACTTTTCATTATCTCTGAAATTTTCACAATATATAAGATGGACATTCATATCCCAACATATCCAGGGATAAGTTTTAGAGTGACAGTTTAAAAGACTTTACAGGTGATTCTTATGCATGCCAGGAATGAGAACCACTGAACTAAATAGGCAAAATTGGCAGATCAATTTTAGATTGTAGGATAAGTATAAAACGATACTCAATTCTGAGTTTCTGTTTGTAGAAAGAGAAATTAGTACCATTAACTAAAATGAGAAATCGGAAGGAGAAGTGGATTAGGAAAAGGTATAGACAAAACAGATTTAAGACAAAAGTAACTGGATAAAGCAGTTAATTTTTTAGTTTTCATAAAATAGAGACCTTTTATCTATCTGAAGATGAGGACTGGAAAAAGATTTCTTTAGAAGACAGCTTCTAGCCCTAAGAGCTATTATACAGAATCTATGCTACTTTCCAGGAAAGTTAGGCAAAGAACTTGTTAAATAGATTTAAAATTGAAGAAATATTGAATAAATCATAACAGAAGTAGAACTTCCTGAATCTTGAATCATTCTACCAAGGGGCACCCTTGTACTTAACAGCATGGGAAGGGATAACTGTTGCTATGGCAATTACTCTCCTGCAACCTTAAGCAAGAATATAAAAGGCTGGCTGTTTATAAATGACACAACCACTTTAAGCTTTCTAGGGGCAGAATGAGCTGCATTCCACTGTGCCTGACCAAGCTGTGGTCTATTGGAGCCATCATTAGAGACAGAGCACCCTGTTTCCTGCACTGTACTCATCTCTCCTCAATGGGTTTAGGCAAGCCACAGGTTTTGTAAATTATAGGCAGGGTCATTAACATTGTTTATTAAGATTCCAAGTAGCTAAATAAATTCTGAGACTCTAAGGAAAAATACTTTCCTGACCTGGGGCCCCCCATGCAGCACTGTTAAGCCTGACTTACCTTGCGGAGATATCAATGTGTCAAAAAGTAAACTAGTGTTGATCAAGTTCCGTCCATCTAGTCTCACTTTTCCTGCTCTTTCCTAGGAGCTAAAGATGATGGGTAAATAATTATTACTGTAATTATTTCTAATTATTTCTATTACTGTAATAGTCTATCATTGGAGCTACCATTGACTGTCAATATTTTGCATGCATTATTATTTATTAAGGCAAATACTATATAGATGAAGAAAGGAAGAACACAAGGGATTAATTTTCCCATAGACTAACTGCTATCAAGGACTACAGGCTGAATTAAAACCTAAATCTAAGGGGGTAATGTAATTGTTTAAAGGATCAAGATACATCTTACTTAAAACATTCTGCCTCTAGAATTCCTCTTCAGAAAATTCATCTCACCCCTATTAAATCTCTTGTACTAACACATATTTCTGACAACAATCTAATCTCATTTGTGAGAAAACAATACTTCAATTAATCCTTATAATTTCATATTTTACTTTAACCATAAAATAAGATTATTAGAATTTCAAAAAGTACCTATCTAACCTGCAGAATTTGAAGTTTTTTTCCATAGTAAACTGTTGAGATTGATTTGTCATTCAAGGAAATTAATGTGGTTATTCAGAGACAAAATCCATTCTTCATGTTTAGATTTTTTTTCTTCTCTGTTTCTAAGAAAATGGAGAATGAGCCCACTTGAATATTTGAACTGCAAAAAGAAAACCTCTGTATACCTTCAATATGAGATCTCAACCACACCCCCATTCCCAATCTCAGTCTTAGAATGCTCTGAAAAATAAATACTCTTGCTATTACTTCTGTCTTTTAAAGTTTGATCAAATCTGAAAACCTTCACTTAGTTGCTCCCATGACTCCCCTGAAGAGTCTAACAGCAAAGACCTTTTCCAACCAAATCTTAGTCTTTTCATCTAATCAATCTCTTGCTCTGTTGACACTGTCTCTTATTCTTTTACTTGGGAAATTTTTTTTCTTAACATGATTTCTCTGGAGCTATACATGGTGAAATCACTCCACCACTGTGGTCATTCCTTCTCTAATTTATTTTACAGTCACAGCAACTAATTCCATGCTCTTTACAAAACAATTAAAAGCAAAACAAAAACAAAAGAATAAGCAGAGAAGGGATATTTCTAAGTATCTGAGACCAAGTTATATAAATAGCAAAGTCATTCTGATTCGTCTCTGGAGTTACACTAATCAAATAACAGTTCTGGCATTCCTACAAACCTTGTGACATTCAATCATGCAATCACCATATACTGAGACCTACAATGAATCAGACATAGGGTACCGGATATGCAGTGGTAAAGAAAACAGTTAGGTCATCTATGATAGATTATGTTGTTTGCCATATATTTCATCTTTCTCTGTGGTGCCATCCCTCTAGGAGGATTATATATACCCATCCTGTTGTAGTTAGGATAGGGCATGTGGCTTGCTTTGACCAATGAAACACAGGCAGAAGTTCAAAAGTCCAATGTGTGATTCCACATCCCTTTTCCTTCTGCTATGGCAATTGGCAATGTTCTAGGTAGCAGCTGTTTTGTCAGACTGATCCCAGAGTAAAATCTAAGTGTGGCAGAAAAGTACCACACTCACAATAAGCATGCAGTATGAGTGAAAAACAAACTATGTTGGGGTTTTTAAGAAGCCACTGAAATTTGGAGGTGTTTTATTATTGCAGCATATTCTGGCTTATCCTTGACTAATACTATCCCTGGCTTTGTTGAGTCCAGTGGAAGAGACAGGTATTAAGCAAATAATAACATGATATATATAATATCTCTAAGTTTCCATTTCTTCATCTCTATAATAACATCTGCCTTATGCATTTGTTGAAGAGATTTTAAAAGGCAATGTATTTGAAGAGTTTAGTTATTTTATATATGTATATATGTGTGTATCTATCTATGTATATATATAGGTGTGTGTATATATATATATATATATATGTATTAAACATGCATTGTATAATAAGCCCTTAGCTAATTGAGAAAGACATGGTTCTGACCTTTGAGAATCTCCCAATATTTATACAGAAGATACAAAAGGTATGTATAAATATTGGGAGATACAAGAAAACATATACATGTGGTGCTGGAAACACAAGAAAGGAACAGATTACTCTGCCAGGTAAAAGGGAGCTCATTAAAGGGAAGGAAAAAGTTTTCTCCAAAAAACAAGAGACAATGGCAAGAAGGAGGACAGAAAAGAAAAGAACATGAGAAATACTTTGGGAAGTCGAGGTGGGTGGATCATGAGGTCAAGAGATCGAGACCATCCTGGTCAACATGGTGAAACCCTGTCTCTACTAAAAATACAAAAAATTAGCTGGGCATGGTGGTGCGTGCCTGTAATCCCAGCTACTCAGGAGGCTGAGGCAGAAGAATTGCCCAAACCCAGGAGGCAGAGGTTGCGGTGAGCTGAGATCGCGCCATTGCACTCCAACCTGGGTAACAATAGCGAAACTCCGTCTCAAAAAAAAAAAAAAAAAAGAACATGAGAAATAGAGCAAAAGCATAAAAAGATCACAACTCTCTAGGAAAATTACAAGTAATTTAATAAGCCTGAAGAATAAAATGCAAACAGGGAAAGGACAATATACAAGAAAAGACTTTTAGGCAGAGTTCTGAGCAGGAAAAGCTTAGTGTGCCAGACCCAGAGTTTGGTTTTGTGACATAGAAAGTGACTGAAGAATTTTAAGCATGGAAATAACTATAGCCAGATTTGCAGGCTAGAAATATCCCTTGGAAGGCATTGTTGAGGGTTGAAGAGGTTAGAGCAGGGAATAGCTAGAAGGCTGCTGAGGCATTCTAAATTAGACGTGATGAGGGCAAAATCAGTAACAGTGACAGTTGAGCAATGAATTTAGCTTTGTTTTTTTGATAACTAGAGCAGAAGAGGACCTATATTCTTATCTGATAAAAGAAATTTTACAAGTTTATCTGAAGAAACATTTTCCTAGGTGTTAATCTTTTAAAAATAAAAGTAATGTGTGTATCCTTGTAAAATATGTAACTCAAGTAACACAATGAATATCATCTTCAGATATTATTTTACAGAAGACATTTTTGAAATATATTTTGTGAGATTACAAATTATACACAATTGTTTTTGAAAATACAAGAAAGTCTAAAGAACCAAACAAAAATAATTCTATGACTAAAAGATTAATCTTCAATTTTTAGTGTATATTCTTCTAGCTCTTTTCACTCATTCATGATGTACAAAATATAAACACAATCCTATAAAAACCAAATAGCAAATTTAGATACAGAGTCTAGTCAGTACGTGAGTAAGAGTTGCAATAATAAAGGGAAGGACTAGAGTTTGACCTGCCACAGTAAAAATAAACAAACAAAAAACACTTCATGTGTACACTGCAATGAGTTGGGACCCCGTCAGCAAACCACGTATGCACTGATGTGCACGTGTAAACTTATAAAACAATCTTGTTTTGATATTTAAGGCTCAGTCCTTTCATTTTAAGATTTCAATCTTCAACCTTAAATTTAAAGTTCTTCCATTACCCTGCCACCAATGAAAGTTAGACTGTGTTCACTGTCAAAAAGGTTCTAAATGCAAGAGGAAGCACCCTTACATACTGCCTCTTTTCTCTTAAAGGCTAACTCCACCAAAGGCAGAGAAGAGAAAAGGAATAAATCTCCCCTAACTTAACTGAGAGAGATTGTCACCCTCTTCTGATTATTTTCCTGGCTCTTGTTTCTCTCCTTCATAATGTCACAATGGCTTTAAATGCCTCCTGTGTGGCAGGCAGGCATCATGATAACACCCCTTTCACTGGGCTCACTCCTCACAAACACTGTGCTCCCCCAAAAATAACCATTTCTGCACAGTACATAGTAAACTTGGTTCACAGTTTTGAACCTCAGCTACAAGTCCAGAATACAAGAACGAACTCACTTAATAATACTTTTTTACAATATTTTTACGAATATATTTCTGCTGACTTTGTTACAAAATTATTTTTCAAAATTGTAATTTTATAAAAATGCTTTTTACAAAACTTATTACATAGAAAGAAGCTGCTTATAAAACTCAGATTAAAACATACATACAGTATTGTATCTTGCTTTTATCTAATTTATACTGCATCATATTCATTTTCCCAAGTCAACAAATACTCTCCAAAAAATAATTTTTGTAGCTTTAATAATAAGTAGCATAATATCCCCATGTTAGACAATAAAGCTATTTCCCTTTTTTGTCCATTACAAATAGTGCTGTGACTAACATCCTTGTTTATAAATCATTGTGATGAAATCTGTGATTGCTTCCCTAGATTTTGTCATAAAATCAAAACTGAGTATGAACCATTTCACGGTTACTGATACAAATTGCCAATTTGCCTTTCGGGGAAATTGTACCAATTTATATTTCTACTCACAGTTTAAAGGTACTTTCACTACAAATTCTTCAAAACTGGCTATGTTTCCTTCTGAAACCTTGTATGAATTATCAATTTGGTAGCAGCAACCTTGCTTCAAGTTACATTTATTTGGTTACCATGGAGAATTAATACATTATATCTTCAAGCACTTATTAGCTGTCAGGAGTTGAGATAATTAATTGTACTCTACACCCCACCCCCAAACCAAAGCTCTTTCTCTGTCACACACAAACACACATACATATGCATGCACGTGCACACACACACACACACACACACATGTGCACACACAGACACATACAGAGTGCATTAATAATCACTAAAAACAAACAGGAATCACACCAATTTTAAAAAATAGCTTTCTTAATATTTAGGCTGATTAGAAAAGAATACTTGGCTTTTGATAGCACTTGGGCCTTCCAAGATTCTTCTAAAATTGAAACACAAACAGCTGAGGTACATCTATAGGCAAAGAGAAAATAGAGAAAGACTTGAGCCAAGTAGGTATTATTTTTTTCTCCCCAATTACTAAAATCAGTTAGCTTAGGACAGTGAGAAATGAGGAAACTGGACAAGGTACTGTAGCTAAAGTCCTTTCATGTAAAAACATGAGGCAAGTGAATATGGTTCCTGCCTTATATAGCAAAATGTACAAATCATTTTACTGATTGCTTTTATATAGTTGGCCCAGTACTATTTGAGATTAGAATTTTTATTATTGACTCACAAGTGAGTTATATTTAATAAGAATGTATCTTTGTCATATGCAATCAAATGTTCAGTTTATGTTTAGTTCATTTTTTTTAAGCTTTAGGACAAATTTTATTGAGCAGAAACCCCTAATTGTACAATTGGTTTCTCAGTGAACATTTTTTTTAAAATAAAATTTTTTATTTTCAAATCATTTGAAATTTACTGAAAAGTTGTAAAGATAGTACACAGTTTCCATAAACACTTCACCCATTTTTCCACTAACGTCCTTTTACCATTCCAGCATCCAATCCAGGATACCATACTGCATTTAATCTCAGTTTAATTTTTAATTTTTGTTATATTTTTTCTTACTTACAGAGCCAACAGTGTTCAATTTCTTTTCCCAAATTGAACTATCATTTGATAAATAATTGTGTTCTCTTGTGACCTGAAATACCAACTTAATCATATATATGGCTTCCGAATTTATATATCTTAAATTTCTTCAAAAGCAGAGATGTAATATTTAATTTGGCTCTTAAAGCACACATTATGCTTGCTTTAAAATGTCTGTTGAATGAAGAATGAATGAATGCACTTATGCTGGAAAATTCAATAATTTTTGCATAGCCAAGCACTTTCTAATTATCTAGAACAACCAAGATTTTCTATAACTAGTTATTTACTCAATACAAATAAAAACATATATCCATGGAAAAACTGGTACAAAAAATATTTGTAGCTGGTATTTTTATAATAGTTCACACTGGGAACAACCTAAATGGCAATCAACAGGTAAATGTATAAAGACATTTTACTATCCCATAAAGCAATAAAAAGAAAAAGCATCCCAGCACTTTGGGAGGCTGAAGTGGGCAGATCACCTGAGATTGGGAGTTCGAGACCAGCCTGACCAACATAGAGAAACCTTATCTCTACTAAAAATACAAAATTAGCTGGGCATGGTGATACACACCTGTGATCCCAGCTACTCGGGAGGCTGAGGCAGGAGAATCACTTGAACCTGGGAGGCAGAGGTTTCAGTGAGCCAAGATCATGCCTTTGCACTCCAGCCTGGGCAACAAGAGCAAAACTCCATCAAAAAAAAAGAAAGAGAGAAAGAGAGAAAGGAAGGAAGGGAGGAAGGGAGGAAGAGAGGAGAGGAGGAGAGGAAGAGAGGAGGAGAGGAGGAGGGGAGGAGGGGAGGAGGGAAGGAGGGGAAAACAAAAAGCATCCATTGAGTGACAGAAACAAAAAAAAAAGTAGATACTACATGATTCTATTTATATAAAATTCTAACAACTAAAAGTAATTCACAGTGAAAGAAAGCAGATCAGTGCCAACGAATGGGTTGGAGAGAGGAATGGACAGCAAAGAGACACCAAGATACTTTCGAGAGTAATGGAAATATCTTAATTGTGGTGGTTTCATAATTGAACACTTTGGCAACAGCCGCCAATTGTAGCCTTTCAAATGAGTTTAATTCATTGTACTTAAGCAGTATCTCAATAAAGTTTCTTTTAAAAGAAGCATCATAGAAGGTGCACAAAATAATCCATTGGTTATAAGAATATATATATATAATGGCCGGGTGCAGTGGCTCAAGTCTGTAATCCCAGCACTTTGGGAGGCTGAGGCGGTTGGATCACGAGGTCAAAAGATCGAGACCATCCTGGTCAACATGGTGAAATCCCGTCTCTACTAAAAATACAAAAAAATTAGCTGGGCATGGTGGCGTGTGCCTGTAATCTCAGCTACTCAGAAGGCTGAGGCAGGAGAATTGCCTGAACCCAGGAGGCAGAGGTTGCGGTGAGCCGAGATCGCGCCATTGTATATATATATATTACATTCATCTTTTATCAATGTATTTCATCTTCATAAATTTTTGTTTTCACGTATTCTCTACAGCATCTAAACACATATACATATAATAAGATGGTGTGATTTAAATACTATGGGGATGAGGGAGCAAAAGGATTTGAAGACTAACAGTCCAGTCAGCTAGAGGCAGAATGCTGATACATACCCTGAGCTGTTTCCATCAACCAGCAGCTGCCTCAGGCAAGGCTTTGGCAAGCAATGTGCTGTAGTCAACTCACGACTGAATTTTCTGTCAAGTGCCCAGAGTGCCCCAGCCCTTCTGTTCACCTGGCTCTTGACTCTGGGTAATACCCAAAGCTCAAAACTTGGACTTCTTCACTCTTCTCTCTTTATTCTAATAATTTGCTTAAAGCTCGCATACTCTCAGGGCTTCTATTATCATCATAATACTGAAGACAAACAAATCTATATTCCAGATTTCTCAACTGTCTTTTTTATTTTTTGCCCCAATGCCTACTACCTATTGGATACATTATTTTCCAAAGCTATGTCCTAATTCAAATTCAGTTTTTCTAACCCCATGGCTTCCC
The DNA here is from genome assembly GCA_963573925.1 of Callimico goeldii. Taxonomy (NCBI): domain Eukaryota; kingdom Metazoa; phylum Chordata; class Mammalia; order Primates; family Cebidae; genus Callimico; species Callimico goeldii. The sequence goes on from CAUYOR010133117.1 coordinate 17,759, forward strand.
AAACCAATTTCTTCTCCTACACTTGCATTGCTGACAAAGAAAAAAATACCCTGAAATTATCTTTGACTCACTTCCATCTTTTACTTTAAAAATCATAATTTCTGCCCATTTGTCATTAACATTTTAATTTACCTATCTCATCTATCTGTACCAGTGATTCTTCGAAACTATAGAGGACTCTCTACTCAGAAAAACTACACTGGCACACAACGTTTTTCATACAATTTTGCATATGATTTCCAGGGTCCGCTCTACAGTGTTCACTGCTCAAATCTGTTTCCTCTGATCTGGCTTTTTCTTGAGAGCTCCAGACCACCTTCCAAATACTTTTCAGATTGCTATTATTTTATATTGCAAAAATATCTCAAAGTTGCATGTTCAAAACTCAACATGCCATCTCTCTCACCAAAACTGTATCTTTTTCTTACTCTTTCTTTAGTGAATGGCAACTCAATTCCCCCAATTAATTAAAATAGTAACTTGCATATTATTGTTGACTTCTTTCTCCCTCCCTATACCTCTCACCTCTAAATGGTTCATTATAGTGGCCTCCCACAGTTAGTTAAGTGGCATTCATTTGACAAAGTATTAAATGTGTATCTAACAACCAACCCACAATGTATGCCTAAACATTTTCTGCATGAATCTAAACAAGTGACTCATTCCTTTTCAGGTGAATAGCTAACAGACCAAACCCTCAGTACCTCATTCCTGAACTCCCTCAGTAGCCTCCTAACTCTCCCTGCCTGTTCCCAATCTTGTTCCAGTTCTAACATCTCCCAACATATCTTAGAATAGATTTAGATACTCCCTCTCCAGCCCCTGCAGAAACTTTGGTGTCCTTATTTTCAATTATTAAGTTATTGGGGCAACTTTTCCAGGGCTAGCTAGGACTTTTAGAAAGCTGTTGATAGACGAATAGAAATAAAGAAGCTAGGGAATAATTGTTTAAGGTGTTATACTCTCTCCCAAATCCTACCCAGTGCTATCTATTTGTGTTTTCATGAAGACTTTAGAATAGAGCTTCTCAATCAGTTTATACCTATTCATAATATCACATAGGAGGCTGAGATAGCCATCCCCTCAGTCCCTAAGATAGCTATGTAATTCCTAGAACCACAATAGCATTATCTATGTAATTCAGTGTTTACTACAAATATTAACATTCCGAAATGTGCCAATGGATGAAAAAAAATATTGAGGGGCACTTAAAACATAGAAAGGCCCTTCAGTGTCTAAAAACAATAAATTTGCACCCTGGCATTTCACTGCCTTGGGAATGTAATGTCATCATCCTATAGTTAAAACCTACATGATTATGGCCAATTATGTTTAGAAGGGATTTGTCCAAGTTGTTCCAGGACCAGGGGGAGCAGCTGAAGGTGAGAAATGCTACCTTTGAGCAGCTGATGCAACCCAGGTGTGGCAGAGCATGGAGTGCCATAACCCTAAGAAGGAGACCAGCAGAAAAGCAAAAACAAGAGAGTAACTAACCTACAAGAGGACCCAGAAACTTAGAAAAGAAAATCTCACAGCAGAAGCTGAAGCCAAGAACAGAACCCAAAAATGAGTCAGAGGAAATGAGGCAAAAGGTCAGACCTCGGGGAAGGAAGCTAGAGATGCCAAACCAGCAGAAGGCGGAGGGTTGAGGTCAGGAATGAGTCAATTCATCTGTTCTCAAGGCCAAAAGAAGCCCTAGCCCTTGAGCCACCAAGAGGGTTAAAAGTTATTTAGTGAAACAAAAGGAACTAAGCTTAATTCTTCACTGAGAACTAAATAATTTAATATGTTAATTTTGTCCTTTAATGGTCCTGGGTTTTTTTGGCTTGTTTAGCTTTACTTTTTCCCCCTACTTTCCTCATTTACCTTCTGTATGTTTTATATTATATGTAATTCTCGTTTAATGTTAATGAAACAGTAGCTTTTAAATTGTCCTTTCAAAAACTATATGTAAATTATCTCATAATATAAAGAGAAAATCCAAACCACTTTATTATAATTAATATTCTTTGTATTACTAGTAGTCACCATTTACTTAATTTTGTAATCTTGTGTCTTGTACTATGCTAGATGGACTTTATATATTAACTCACTACTCACAACATCCTCAGAAGGAATTATTAGTCACAAACAAATGAGGAAATCAAATAGGTCAAAATTTTTTCCACAATTCTGTAACAAATAATGATAGAAATGAGATACAAACCTGTGATGTGTTTGATTTTTAATTACTGCACTCAGTGCCATTTCACTTAAAATATGCTTATTTAAATATGACCCACATAAAATGGGTCATCTGCTTAATGAACATCTGTCAAAGCACAGCTGGGTATTAAGTACTTTTCTAGATGCCCTTGAGCAAAAGAAAAAGGAGAATCTGACATAGCTAAGCCTTCCAGAATGCTCAAGTTAAGTTTGAAACAAGACATAGTCCATGAAATACAACAAAAATTCGTCCAAAGTCACAGGTAAGCCTTGAATTTGAGCCCTGAAGATACTATTTCTCAGCAATATGATCCTAAGCAAGTTATTCTTATTGTGTAAAACTGAGATCAAAATGATATGAGCCTCATGGGGTGTTTTAAGGATAAAATGACATAATGTATACCATTGGTTTTCAACTTCAGGTGATTTCCTCTCTGATAAAAGATATTTAGCAATGTCTGAAGCATTTTGGGTTGTCACAATTGGGTAGGGGGAAAAGAGAGTACTGTTGGCATCTAGTTGGTAGAGGCCAGAGATGCTGCTAAACATCCTGCAAATGTACCAGACAGGCTTTCTCCCAAACAAGGAAGCATCTGGCCCAAACTGTCAATAGCATTGAGTTTGAGAAACCATAATGTAGATGGAGCATTTAGCAGAATCCTAAAGGCATTTAGTAGTAGGTCCTCCCCATTAACTCACTATATTTGAATGAAAAGGTGGTAGCATTTATGGCATTTACATACTTAAGAATTAAATAGAAAATAATTGTAAATATTAATACTAACTTTAAAATATAACCCTTTAAGAAAAAGTCTTACAAGTCAATGTGGTAGGTAAGAGCATAGGCTTTGGGGTCAGATGGACCCAAATTTGAATCCTGGCTCTGTGTAATGTTGAAAAAAGTGTTGGCCGGGCGCGGTGGCTCAAGCCTGTAATCCCAGCACTTTGGGAGGCCGAGACGGGTGGATCACGAGGTCGAGAGATTGAGACCATCCTGGTCTACATGGTGAAACCCCGTCT
>CAUYOR010133119.1:0-10941 GCA_963573925.1 Callimico goeldii
TAATTTTTTGTATCTTTAGTAGAGACGGGGTTTCACTATTTTGACCAGAATGGTCTCGATCTCATGACCTCGTGATCCACCCGTCTCGGCCTCCCAAAGTGCTGGGATTACAGGCTTGAGCCACCGCGCCCGGCCCAAAATGATATTTAAAAAATGAATGAATCTGATCAAACATAAAACTACATATGGAGGATTATGAGATAAGAAAGCTAATAATATAACAAGAGATGATGAAAAGATTTAAAGTATGCTTTCAAGATAAAAACCTCAATCGACCTAACCAAAAATTGTAAATAAACTGAAATCCATCTTGACTGTCCTCTTTGGATAAGCAGACCATCCCATATTTTATTTTAATAAAAACTTTTAATAAGAAAAAAGAAAAATACAGGCAAGATTAAAAAGGAAAAAAACACACTTTTATAAAACCATGGGCCGGGTGTGGTGGCTCATGCCTATAATCCCAGTACTTTGGGAGGCCAAGGCAGCAGATCATGAGGTCAAGAGATTGAGACCATCCTGGCCAACATGGTGAAATCCCATTTCTATTAAAAATACAAAAATTATCTGGGCCTGGTGGCTCATGCCTATAGTCCCAGGTACTTGGGAGGCTGAGACAGGAGAACCGCTTGAACCTGGGAGGCAGTGAGCTGAGATCATGCCACTGCATTCCGGTCTGGCAACAGAGCAAGACTGTCTCAAAACAAACAAACAAACAAAAAACCAACTGTGGGATATAGATCTCAAGAGTAAGCATAAAGTTTAACTGTCAGGGCCAACAATAATGGGAAAGGCGAAGATGCCTCTGGTGTGACTTCTGCAACAAGGGTAATAAAAGTATCAGACTTTCTTTCCTTTTAAGTTCAGGGGTACAGGTACAAGTTTGTTACACAGACAAACTTGTGTCATGGGGTTTTGTCATACAGATTATTTCAGCACCCAGGTATTAAGCCTAGTACCCATTAGTTACTGTTCCTGATCCTCTCCTTCCTCCTATTTTCCTCCCTCCAAAAGTCCCCAGTGTGTTTTTCCCCTCTATGTGTCCATGTGCTCTCATCATTCAGCTCCTACTTATATAAGAACATGTGGTATTTGGTTTTCTCTTCTTGTATTAGTTTGCTAAGGATAATGGCCTCCAACTCCATCCACATCCCTGCAAAGAAAATGATCTAGTTCTTTTTTACGGCTGCATAGTATTCCATGGTGTAATGGAATACTACACAGTCATAAAAAGTCTAAGTTCACATCATTTACAGGGACATGGATGAAGCTGGAAACCATCATTCCCAACAAACTAACACAGGAATAGAAAACCAAACATCTCCTATTCTCACTCATAAGTGGGAGTTGAACAATGAGAACACACAGACACAGGAAGGGGAACATCACACACCAGGGCCTGTCAGGGATGGGGGAGCTAGGGGAGGGATAGCATTAGGACAAATACTTAATGCAGATGACAGCTTGATGGGTGCAGCAAACCACCATGGCACATGTATACCTGTGTAACAAACTGCAGGTTCTGCACTTGTATCTCAAAACTTAAAGTATAATAATAAAAAAGTATTCCATGTTTCTTTAACCAGTCTATCAGTGGTGGGCATTCAGATTGATCCCATGTCTTTGCTACTGTGAAGAGTGCTGCAATGAAAATATATGTGCATGTGTCTTTATAATAGAATGATTTATGTTCCTTTGGGTATATACACAGTAATGGGATTGCTGAATCAAATGGTATTCCTGTCTCTAGGATTTCGAGGAATTGCCACACTGTCTTCCACAGTGGTTAAACTAATTTATACTCCCACAACAGTATATAAGCTTTCCTTTTTCTCTACAACCTTGCCAACATGTGTTATTTTTTAACTTTTTATTAATAGCCATTCTGATCAGTGTGAAATGGTATCTAATTGTTGTTTTGATTTGCATTTCTCTAATGATCAGTGATACTGAACTTTTTTTCTTATGATTATTGGCTGCATATATGTCTTCTTTTGTGTCTTCTGTTCATGTCCTTTGCTCACTTTTTAATAGGATTTTTTTTTCTTGCAAATGTGTTCAGTTTCTTACAGACGCTGGATATTAGACCTTTGTCAGCTTCATAGTTTGCAGAAATTTTCTTCCATATATATATATATATATATATAATTATGTATATACAATTGTGAATATATGTGTGTGTGTGTGTGTGTGTCCATGTGTGTGTGAGATGGTACTCATTAAACTGCAGGGTCATTAAATTAGGGACATCACACTGGGCAAAGTATATAGGGAATCTCTATATTATGCCTATATATATATATATACACACACACACACACACACACACACACACACACACATAAATATTTTGTGTGTGTGTGATGGAGTCTCAACTCTGTCCCCTAGGCTGAAGTGCAGTCATGTGATCTCGGCTTACTGCAACCTCCACCTCCCAGGTTCAAGCGATTCTCCTGCCTCAGTCTCCCAAGTAGATGCGACTACAGGCATGTGCCACCATGCCTGTTTTTATGTTTTTAGTAGAGATGGGGTTTCACCATGTTAGCCAGGATGGTCTCAATCTCCTGACCTCATGATCTGCCCACCTGGGCCTCCCAAAGTGCTGGGATTACAGGCATGAGCTACCGTGCCCAGCAGCCTGTATTTTTATATATATTTATCTTTTTTTGCTTTTATTGGAATTTTATTGAGATGACCGTAGATTCTCATGCAGTTAGTTGTAAGGAATAATATAGAGATTCCTTGTATACTTTGCCTGGTTTTCCCCATTGGTAACACTGGCAAAAGTGATGGCAAAACTGATATGATCTACTAATCTTATTGTGATTTCCCTAGTTGCACTTGTGTGCGTGTGTTTATTAAGTTCTATGTCATTTTATTGGTGGCCTCCAATTTTTACCAAATTATTTACCCTAATTTTTTCTTCAGATGTAGTTCAAAAGTGCAATCCACCCCACATTAAAACTGGAACATTATGCATCTGCCCCAAATTAAATACTCATTGGTTTACTATTCTTCCTTTTAATGGTCTACAACAGTTTTCTTCTTAACATTATGAAAGGCAAAGTTTCTTGGACTTAAATGAGCATGAGTCATTGCTGGGTTAATCTGTTCCATCTGGGTACAGATTCCAGATTTTTCATGGTTTATTTTTCATTGAAAAAATATTTACAGTTGGTTACTGAGTCTTTTATAGTCTTTTAAGTAGTATCCTAGGAGCCTGGTGTACAGTGGGAAGTAACAAACATGATTCCTGCTCTCGGGAGACTTACAGTCTCCTAGACATACAAGATTGTGCAAACATCAACAAAACTGCAGCAATCATGTAGGTGAATGTAACCTTCTGACAGATTTGCAGAAAGAGTGGTTATGTTTTTTACAAGTTCAGTGCAATTTCTTCATTTGTCTTACCAAATAAACCTTCACTTCACCTCCATCTACCTAAGGAAATAGCATAATATATTACAAATGAACTTAAAAAAGAAATACTGAACTAATCTTCAGTTTCTGACACTCAAAGGGATCATGTAGCCAAGTATAAATGAAGCAATCCAAGCTATCATCTTGAGAGAAGAGTCTTCTAACGTTTTCTTGCCCTTAAGCCTATAAACGGCCAAGCTTGAAAGACCTAGTTCACAGAGCTTTTCAAAGTAGAGAGAAGATCCTGTTTCTTCTATTTTTTTCCAAACAGGCCAAAATTAATGGGAGGAAGTGTGGGGGAAAAAATCAGAAAACAAAACAAAAACAATGGAGTTTTTGCCACACATCCAACTATAGTGTGAGTAAAATTTGCTATCTAGCTAATGTGTGTTAACTCAACAAAAACTATATTCACCATAGGTGGTCTCCAAAATTAAAAGAGAAAAATTTAAGCCTCAGGTTGACATATTCAGAATCTCAGAATATAGGCTGGGCACAGTGGCTCATGCCTGTAATCCCAGGACTTTAGGGTGGTCAAGGTGGTCAAATCACTTGAGATTAGGAGTTTGAGATCAGCCAGGGCAACATAGTGAAACCTGTCTCTTCTAAAAATACAAAAATTAGCTGGGTGTGGCGGCACATGCCTGTAGTTTCAGCTACTTGGGAGGCTGAGGCAGGAGGATTGCTCGAACCCAGATGGTGGTGGTTGCAGTGAGCTGAGATTGCACCTCTGCACTCAGCCTGGGTGTCAGAGAAAGACTCAGTCTAAAAAAAAACAAAGAATATATTTTGCAGCAGCTTACTCATTTGGGCCCACCTTTCTAAGAATCCTTTTTCTACCCAGGCTCTGCTTATTTTATGGTTGAAACAGCCAGTGTGTTTCACCTGTCCTCCAGTCCAAAACTCTCATTCACCCTTTGGGCAAGGTTTTCAACCAAATTCTTCTTCAAGTGCTTGAATTGATTCAGAGCTCCTTTTTCAGTAAAATCTGGCTTTGCACAGATACCCTGCTATCTCTGTTTTTCTATGCTTTTGAAACGGATATTTTAAACTGGGTTGAAAGACATTAGTTCCCCCCTTAAACCTACCCTGCTGTGCACAAATAGGATAACCCCCATCTGGGCTAGTATACAAGTCAGGATACTAAATTTGTACAACAAAATGTCGGCTTTGCCACCTGCACACCTGTTATTGAAAGCATATGGCTTTCTTTTTAATCAACACCACAAAACATAGACTCTTCAGGAACTCCTTGGAATTTTCAGGCCTGCCTCTGATCCAGCTGTTGGCAAAAGCTTACTTGAAACATCTGATAGCTGAAGGAGAAACTAGAAGACATGCTAACTACACATTCTTTTAGCAACCTAGGTTGAAATGTTTTCCTCTAAAGTGTAAATATTTCAAACACAACGTATCTGGACACTGTCTATGATCTTCCAATGAAGGTTTCGCACTTACACATATTATAATGGAGGTAAATGCATATTTACTTGTAGTTTATTTTGGCATCATTTGCAATTCTATGTCTGAGATCATATCTGAACATCAGAGATGAAGGTGCAGAAAGCTGAAACGAGCCCATGGCCATCATAGATGTATGGGAACCCCCTATAGCCCTCAATTGCCTCTCTCTGAACTTATCTCTTGTGAGAAATGAACTTCTAAATTATTCAAAGCACTGTTATTTTGAGATGTTTATTAAATGCAATGAGATTGAGTCCCGCCTAACAGTAATCTTAATAATCATTGTCTTGCTCACTCCTTCATGAAACGAATAATTTGTATCACTCCAAATACAATGCCAAACATAAAGAAAATAAAATGCAAAATATAAAAAATAGATAAAATACTGTCCCTGCATTCAAAGAACAAGGAAATAATAGAAGAAAAATCCAAGCCACATATGTAATTTCAAGGTTTCTAGTGACCACATTTAACACAAAGCAAATGTAATAGGTAAAGTTGATTTTAATTATATATTTTACTTAAATCAATAAATAAAACGTAATAAAATGAGTAGAAAAATAGGCTCTTGAGCTATTTTGCATCATTTTTGGATGAGGTCTTTAAAATCCAGTGTGTGTTTTACACTTACAGCCCTCTCAATGTGGGCTAGTTACATTTCAAGTGCTCAAGGGCACACATGGCTAGCACCTCTAGCCACTGAATAGGCAGCACAGGTCTAGGTGAGTACATGCATGTGCATATGTGCATGTGTGTAAATACACAATAGCAGACACCACGGTGAAGAAACATTTGCCAAATGATTTGGATAGTAAAGGACACAACATTTGTTGCTGTCTGGAAATAAAGAGGAAAGGGTCATTGAGAAAGGAGGATTCATCAGAATCTTAAAGAAAAACTTAAGATTCTCACCCATGTTATTTTCTCTTATTTACTTCACCAATTTTATTTTCTACATTATTTCATTTTCCTCTCAACTATCACTTTCTGCTATTTTAATGTTTCTCTAGAAATTACATTAAGGACCTACAATATACCAGAATCAAATGTTAATTAGTACATTTCACTTCTTTCTAAACAGTAAATTTCTGGAAAACAGAATGAGGATTTCTCAAAGAACTGAAAATAAAATTATTATTTGAATCAGCAATCCCACTACTGGGTATCTACCCAAAGAAATCATTATATCCAAAAACACCTGCACTCATGTTTATCATAGCACTATTCACAATAATGAAGTGATAAAATCAACCTGTGTCCATCTATAGATGATCAGATGAAGAAAATGTGATATATACATATATATACACCATGGGGTACTACTCAACCATGAAAAAGATTGAAATCATGCCTTTTATAGCAACATGTATGGACCTGGAGGCCATTGTCTTAAGTGAAACAACTCAGAAACAGATCAAATACTGTATATTCTCACTCATAAGAGCTGAAAAATAGGTACACTTGGACATACAGAATGGAAAAACAGACATGGGAAACTCAAAAAAGTTGGAAGGTAGGAGAAAACTTAGTGTTGAAAAATTACCTATTGGACACAGTGCTATTTCAGTGATGGGTACACTGAAAGCTTAGCTTTCATCACTACACAATATATCCATGTAACAAAACCACTTGTACCCCCTAAGTCTAAAGAAACTAAAATTTAAAAATAGTATGTTATTACAGCATATTACAGCATGTTTCTTTTCTCCATTGGGCCCTAAAAAGCCAAGTAGGGAAACCCAGCAATAAAAGGCAAATATAAACCTACTTCCTTTTTTTTAAATAGATATTTAACAACTTAAATGAAGAATTCAGGAAAGGGAAAAGCAGCCTGCTTTGGGAATTGCAGAGCTTCTTTAAAAATTGAGAAGTCGAATATGAAGACAATAAGTGTATTCATGTGCCCTTAATAACTATAGATTGTAATGACCAATTTTAAAGGGAATACTAATCAAACTATCACTCAGGTCAAGAAATAGGACATTGTCATAACCCAGAAGGCCATGATGTGCCTCTTCCTGGTCATATTCCCTCTCTTACCCCAGAAGTAGCAATTATCCTAATTTTAAGGCATCAGTGTCTGGCTTTTCTTTGCAATTTTGTCCTCTGTCTATGCATCTCTAAATAATATAATTTACTTTTGTTTATTTTAGAACTTTTAAAATGAATAATAGTATCTAATTCCTTTGTATTTTGTTTCTTTCATTCAACATCGGGTGTTTAAGATTGACACATAATCCTCTGTGTAGCCTCAGTTTGTTCCTTTTTCTTTGTATATAGGATTTTTTGTTTGTTTGAGGCAGAGTCTTGCTGTGTCTCCAAGGCTGGAGTACAATGACATGAGCTTGGCTCACTGCAACCTCCGCCTCCCAGATTCAAGTGATTCTCCTGCCTCAGTCTCCTGAGTAGCTGAGACTACAGGTGCCCACCCCCATGCCCAGCTAATTTTTCTTTATTTTTAGTAGAGATGGGGTTTCATTATGTTGGCCAGGCTGGTCTCAAACTCCTGGCCTCAGGTGATCCACCCACCTCGGCCTCCCAAAGTGCTGGGATTACAGGCATGAGCCACTGAGCTGGCCTAGGATTTTATTGTACAAACACACTGTAGTTCTTGCATTCTACTTTCACTAGAGAGTTGAGCTGCTTTCAGTTTGGGACACTGTGAACCTGGGATTATCAATGGTATTGCACATATATCCTAAGGCACAGGTTCCACAAATTTTTCAAGGGTGTTAAATCTAGAAGTGACTTGCTTGGCCATAGAAAGTATCTAACTTTACTAGGTACTGCCAAACTGCTTTCCAAAGTGGTTCTACCAAAGTGGTTTACTGGATATCGCCAAAGTATTTCCCCTCAATATTTCAGGAATGTTACTATACCAGTAACTCCATGTCAACACTAGTACTTAGTCTTGTCAGTTTTTGCCAATCAGGTGGCTGTGTAGAGGCCTTTGGGTTGAATTTGCATTTTGTTTTTTTCTAATGACGTTGAGCGCCTTTTCATGGTTTTTCAGCATGTATGTTTCCTCTTTTGTAGAGTGCCTTTTCAAGAACTCTCTTTCTATTGGGGCTTTGTAGAGTACCTTTTCAATTCCTCTCTTTTCATTGGGCTTTGTGTCTTTCTTACTGATTTGATGATATATTCTAGAAACAACTTATTTATCCAGTATTGCAAACACCTCCTATTGTGTGGCTTTTCTTTTTCCTTTCTTTATAGTGTTTTTTAAATAAACAGTTCTTCATTTAAATATGGTTATCAGTTTTTTCCTTTATTCATGTGTCTGGTTTAAAACATTTTTCTTTTTTACTTTATTATATTTAATTTTTATAAAAAGAGTCAGGATATTGCTGTGTTGCCTTGGCTGGTCTCAAACTCTGGTACTCAAGTGATCCTCCTGCCTCAGCCTCTGAGTGGCCAGGACTACACCCACACGTCACAATGCCTGGGCAATATTTTTTTCTATATATCCTAAAATATTATCCTGTCCTATCCTGTGTATATTTTCCAATCTTTACAGTCCTCTTTAAAAATTATACTTTAGGCCAGGCACAGTGGCTCATGCTTGTAATCCCAGCACTTTGGGAGGCCAAGGCAGGTGGATCATTTGAGTCAGGAATTTGAGACCAGCCTGATCAATATGGTGAAATCCAGTCTCTACTAAAATACAAAAAATTAGGCAGGCGTGGTGGCGGACACCTGTAGTCACAGCTACCTGGAAGGCTGAGACAGGAGAATTGCTTAAACCCAGGAGGCAAAGGTGGTGGTGAGCCAAGATAGCGTCACCGCACTCCAGCCTGGGCAACAGAATGAGACTCTATCTCAAAAAAAAAAAAAAGATTATATTTTTGCTTATATTTAGATCTATAATTCTTTTTGTGTTGATTTTTCTATAAAGATGTGAGATGTGGGTCCAATTCTGTGCAATTAGCATTATTTGTAAAAGGCAATATTTGTAAAGGGAGTCAAGACTCTCTTTCCTCACTATTCTACAGTGTCATTTCTGACACCAGTCAAGTGTCCATATGTGTGTACTCTGTCTCCTGGCTCTCTTTTTTGTTCCACTAGTCTTGCATTGATACCATTTAATTAACACAGTTTAACTTCAGACATTTTGTAGAGAAAAGACTCTCAACTTTTCCCCTGCAGGAGAGTTTGGTTATTGTTGGCCTTTGTTATGTTCACATAAAAGTTATTTTACCTTTTGTCAAATTTCACACAGAAAAAGACATGGGGAGCAACTAGATTTTAGAGTTTAATTGGCATCGTATAGCTTTCTAGATTAATATGAAGAAAAATGACATTTTTATAATATACAGTTTTCTCACCTACATACATCATTGTAAATATTTCAATTTAACTCTTATTTTTAAAATGTTTTAAAATTTTCTCTGCAGAGTTGTTTTGTTAAATGTATTCCTAAGTAACTGATATTCCTGATGATGACATAAATGATGTATATTCATTAATTTTATTACCTGTTTGTTGCTTTTTTTTTTTTTTTTTTTTTTTGAGATGGAGTCTCTCTCTGTCTCCCAGTTTGGAGTGCAGTGGTGTGATCTTGGCTTACTGCAACCTCCACCTCCCAGGTTCAAGTGATTCTCCTGCTTCAGCCTCCCAAGTAGCTAAAACTACAGGCACACACCACAACACCCAGCTTATTTTAGTATTTTTAGTAGAGACAGGGTTTCATCGTGTTGGCCAGGATGGTCTGGATCTCTTGACTTCGCGATCACCTGCCTCGGCCTTCCGAAGTTCTGGGATTATAAGCTAAGCCACTGCACCCAGCCAGTTTGTTGCTTTTATAGAGAAATACAGTTGCTTTTTCAATTTTCATGTTATATCCTCCAATATTTCTAAGCTCACTTATTGATTCCAATAATTTATCTATCTATAGATTCTTTTAACTATTCATACACATTAATATAAATTTAATTATATCATCTATGAAAAATAATTAGCTTATCTCATTCCTATCCTTATAGCATTTGCTTTTCCTTACTGATTGGCAGGGCCTCCAATACAACACTGAATAGCCTTGGTAACAGGGGTCACCCTTGCTTGCTTAATGCCTTTTCCATACTTCAACATTTTTTACATCTTTATGTTTTATATTTCTCTTATAATGATTATATCTTTGATTTTGGCTTTTAGCCTGTCTGACAATTTTGTAATCTTTTAATTGAAGCATTTGTTCCATTTACTTTTTTTTTTTTTTTTTTGACAGAGTCTCTCTCTGTTGCCCAGGCTGGAGTGCAGTGGTGCAAGATCAGCTCACTGCAACCTCCACTTCCCGGGTTCAAGTGATTCCCCTGCCTCAGCCTCCCAAGTAGCTGGGATTACAGCCTGGCTAATTTTTTTGTATTTTTAGTAGAGACAGGGTTTCTCCCATATTGGCCAGGCTGGTTTTGAACTCCTAACCTCAAATGATCCGCCCACCTCAGCCTCCCAAAGTGCTAAGATTATAGGCATGAGCCACCGTGCCCAGCCCCATTTACATTTAATGTAATTACTCATGTACTTGGGCTTGAGTTTAATCCACCATTTTATTATGTTCTTTCTACTTGTCTTACCTGTTTTCTTTTTTCTTATTTACCTGATTAATTGTATTTTCTGTATTAATTCTCTTTCCTCTCAACTATCACTTTCTGTTAAAGTTTCCCTAGAAATTACATTGAGGACCTATAATATACCAAAATGAAATATTAGTACATTTCACTTCTTTCTAAAAAATACAAGAATTTTAGAACATTTCAGTTTCATCTGTTTACTCCCAATATATATGCTATTGTTGCTGTTTGTATTAATTATATATTTAGATGTGTGTATGTGTGAAACTTCCACAAAACAAAATTCATGTCCATTTCCTCCAGATCAGCAACTGCCTTCAAAGCTGAAGAATCTTTGTGTATTACACTTATTTTCTGTATTTCTGGGGTTTTTCCTTCTTCTGTATTTGATCTGAAATTTTCTCAATCTATTTTTAGATCTTTAAATATTTTCTGAATGAATAAATGACATTCCATTAGGAGACAAACAAACTAGTCTAAATGAAAGATT
>CAUYOR010133121.1:0-25561 GCA_963573925.1 Callimico goeldii
GGAACATCACATACAGGCACCTGGGGGTGCGGGGCTAGGGAAGGAATAGCTGGGGTTGGGGACTGGGGAGGGATATCATTAGGAAAAATACCTAATGTAGACGACAGGGCAATGAATGCAGCAAACCATCACCACGGCACACGTATACTATGTAACAAACCTGCACGATCTGCACATGTACCCCAGAACTTAAAGTATAACAATAATAATAAAAAGAAAAACACAGCAGCTACCAAGCCTAAATACATAAGTAGGTGCAGTTTTCTGCCATGGGCCTCAGAGGGGAGTTGTGTTTGCCACAGGAGATCAAGGGTTTTGTTTTGTCTGCTCTGCACACCTGTATTGTAACCTGTGGAGCATTTCTGTGTGGGTATGTGATGTGTGCCCTGTGTAAAAAGAGAAGAGTGGAATGAGTCACCTGTTTGTTGTGATGGATCACAGGTATGGAGGCAGGCACAGCTGCATCACTATCTTGGCAGACTGGTGGCGACACTCCCCACGCCTATGGGCTCCCACTCTCACACCCCTCCATCCTCGCTCTGGCATGGACCAAGATTTACCCCTGTCCTCCAGGAGTGTTCACACTCATGAGGTGGGCTTCACCTGCCCTCAGGTACATTTCCCAGCCTGCTCCCAGCTTTTCTTCTTCCTTTCCAGGATATAGCTCTGAGAACCGGGCTCCTGAGCACTGCCTCCCTGCAGCCCCCTCCCCACCGTGCCCTCTGAGACAACCCCTGGGTGAGCCTATAACCCCGACTGCTGTCTCTTCAGCAAGAGTGGCTTCTGTTCACATCACCAACTGAGAGAAGGGGCTGGAGGCACCAACGTCACGCAGAGGCCTGAGCAGAAATGTGAATAACCGTGAACACATATGATGCAGGCCAAGCAGAGGGAGGGATGGGCTGCACTGAAACCTAGAGAGCACATGGCTGTGGTCCAGAAGAACAGCATCCCTCCGAGCAGAGGGACCATCTCCTGCCAAAACATACTGCCATGTAAAACTCACCCACGCAAAACCAAGACCTGGCCTTGTATAGATGACTAACAAATAGTATGAGGCCTTCCCCAGGGAACACATCATACCAAGCCCACCATTAATTGATTGTGAAAACTGACGTTTCTTGTTTCTTCTGTCAGGCAGAGAGCTTGCAGACAGGATGGGGGCATTACACCACACCGAGAGCTGACCGCAGCCTGGAAACTCAACCAACCATACTCCCCCGTGACCTTGGGGGTCTCCGTGCGCCTTAGGACACAGCAGACAGAAAGAGCACTAGCCTTGCAGTCAGACAGACCCAGTCTTGCACCCGGCTCTCTGTCACCAGGAACAAGCTACTGAATGTCTCTAAGGTCAGGATGAGTATCCACTTCTTGAGTGTTTTGGCAGATTCACAATACTGCATGTGACACGTGATACTGCATGATACCCGACTATTTTTATCTATGTCAGAAACCTACTGTTGACACTGCATCTATTGCAATTGTAATGATTTTATTAGTTTGCATTTTTACTTCATTTACTGTTATTGTTGTTGTTTATATCCCTCGCTAGACGATAAAATCCGTGAGAGCACAGACCATAGCTGCCTTGCTCACATACATTCCGGAACCCAGCACACAGTAGGTACTCAAGAATAACATGTTCTCTAAAATTTTTATGCATCCAATAAAAATTAGTTTCTTTTCTTCTTTTGGCTCTGCATGTAAGTCAAATATTCCTGAGCTAGCCAATAAAACTGGGCGGTTGGATATTCATTGAGCATTTATATTCGAAACTCCTGAGAAAGGAGAATGAAGAAACCAGGAGGCCCAGCTGATCACTAGAAACAGTTCCAGTATTTATCTACTAAGTCGCACCCCCAGGAGCCACTTTAGAAAGAGACAATAAACTGCCTCAGTCTGCCAGTACGAAGCAGAGAGATGCTGCCTCTGCCCCACCTCCCAGGAGCCTCAGCAAGACCCTCCGGCCCAGGGGCGAACTGCTGGGGTGAGCAAAGCTTCCAGTAATTGCAACACAATTTCTTCAAGAGATGGAAGGAAAAGCATTTCAATAATAAGCAAAGAAGAGGGGAAATCGATAAGGATGTGTGTAATGAATTTTTGTTTCCTGAAATAGCCAGGCAGGAGCCTTGCCAGGAAGAGTTAGGACTCATGAGTGACAAGATGACAGACACAAATCTAAGAATATTATTCAGCTCTGCAGCCTCCCTGGGTGAAAGAACGTCAGGGTAAGGAAATGCCAAGAGCTTAGCCTATTGTCCAGAAAAACAGGAGAATCTGGACAAAGGTAACGATTGCCCTTCTACTTGTTTGGGAAGAAACCTACACTTCTCTGTTTAGCTTGGAATTTAAGGGGCGTCTGAGCAGGTTGGACAAATGGTAACATTTTCTTAAACCTTCAAGTCAAACACCTCATCATCAATACTACATAAAAGACTAAATATGGGGCTGCTGTGGGCCACATGATGGCGATGAGCAAACTTCAACTCTGCCATTCGCTACTCATTCACTGTGTAGTCTTGGGTAGGTTATTTAAAAACTCTGAGCCTCAGGTTCCTTCTGTAAAGTAGGGAGGTGAGAGTGCCCAGGTTGTAAAACAGCTGTGAAGATTAAATGAGGTAGAATGTCAATCACAGCTCAATGCCTGACAGGGGGTAAGCTCCCAATAAAAGGTTGCTGTTATTGCCACCATTATTGTTAACTAATCCCATGCTGCTGTGAGTCCTTGTTAAGATCACTGAGGCTTTTGCTAGACAGCTTGCCCTTGATAGGAGAGTATTACATTTTCATCCTAGAATAACCGTGTACCTGGAAGAGCCAATAGATGTAGAAATAAGGACAAAGTGATTCTCACTTTCCTAATATCCTTTGAACATCTGTGTGTGCGTGGGTGTGTGTGTGTGTATACATCCCCTGACAAATCCCTTACAGGGATTTAAGTGTCTAACAACTCATTCACCGATGACAGAGCAATCAGCCTTGTATTTGTACTTCTTAAAACCACTCTGAAGTATTTTCACTTTTTGCCGTAATTACTCGGAATGTAGTGAAGTGGTTCTGAACCATACTATCATCTTTTCTGTAACTACATTTTTACGTCAACTTTACTGAGGCACATTTTACATATAATAGACACACTCTGGTGTACAGTTTGGTGAGTTTTGATGAATGTCTACATTCAGGAAACTGCTACTAAATCACGATGTAAACTTTCCACCACGCAAACAGGCTCCTTTGTGCCCTTTCCTAGTCCATCCCCACCTTTGCCTCCAGCCCGATAACCACTAGCACATCTGTTGTAGATGAATGAGTCTTTTCTAGAGCTTTATTTAAATGGAAACATGCCACAGTTAGTCTTTTATGTCTGGCCTCCTTTGCTCAACAGAACGTGTTTGAGATTCATTCACTTAGTTGCATGTATTATCAATAGTACACTTTTGTCTTATTGCTAAGCAGTATTCATTGTATGAATATAACACATTACAAAAAATCTGTTCCTCTATTGATGAATTCTTTGGGCTGTTTCTAGTTTTTAACTATGCTGAATAAAACTGCTATGAACATTCATGTACAAGTCTTTTGACACATTTCATTTCTCTTGGGTAAAGACTCAAAAGTGGCATCCCTGGGTCATGTAAGTGCATCTTCAACTTCATGAGATGCCGCCAGGCTATTTTCCAAACCCATTTTACCTTCTCAGTAACAGAGGTCCTGCGGCTCCCTCTGTTCTCTGGCACTTGGCATAGTTGTGACTACTTTTTAATGAGTTGTCATTGCTTTATTTGACTTGGACCTTTCTAGAATTTCTTCTTCTCTCCCTCTCTGCCTCTGTTTTCCAAACTTCTGTCTTCCATTTAGTGTCTCCAAAGGGCAGAAGTCAGGTGACAGTGTTTATTATTACATTACAGAACTTGTTTTAAATACATTTTGAAAGTGCTGAAAGGACTGTCAGGCCTCATCTGTCAGAGAGTTCTTCCACCCAGATTTTCTCATGTTTACTTCTCCACAACCCACACATGCAAATATATACACGTATGGTCTATTTCTCTTTGGGCAAACTGGGCCCTGGAATAGTTTATTTGTAGCAAAGGGGGAAAAAGATCAATCTTTTTTAGATATGAAACAGTTCATTTCCAGGTGATTCTCTTCAGTATCTGCTCAGAGAGAGAAATCTTCCATTGTGTCTGTCCTTCTGGACTGGCCTCCAGCCTCTCATTAGCCCCCTTTGGCCTCCATAGCTTATGCCAGAAACTAATTTCACAGTAACTGGCTGATTGCTCCTGTAAACAGATTTGTTGCTTTGTAAAAGGTAAAATGTCTCAGCTATGTTTCCTTTCATGCTATCAATTCCTGTCTTAGAAACTAAGATCTCAATCTGTAGCAGAACCAAGAAAGCATACAAGGTATTTCATTATAAAATCCTAAAGATTTGGACTTTTAAAAATTCATGTACTTTAATTTCCAAGATTCTAACAGAACCAGCATTTTTCTGGGACTTAAAATAAATAAATCAATAAATCTTTATGATGGAAATGCCAAGATCTTTCCTAAAGTAAATGATTTCTTAAGAAAGGCAAGTAATAGAGTCTGGCAGACTCTGGTTCCCAAGCATGTGTGGATGGTCAGATGATACTCTTTGAATAGCTTACCATTATTTTCCAAACCCCAGCTATAAGAAAATGCAAACTTTTTGCCAAATGTTTTTCCAGTTTTGAAACTGTGTAATTGAAGGAAGATGTTTCTGCCACTATTCCTGTCTACATAAGTCATTCAATGTTGTGCACCATGAAGCCTTTGATACCTTTGGAAGCCATTCGTAAGGCTTTTCTAAGCCCTTTTTCTTAGGCACAGAATATTTTTATTTTAGGAGTAAATTAAACACTGAAAGTTTCCTGTTCAGGTGGAAATGCTGAACCCAGGGGGTTTTGGTGAGTTATGAACTTGGCAAAATGCATCCTCTGCCATCCCCAGTGATCAGTCCAGCTTCCAGCGGTAGAAACGCAATGGTCAAACACACTGCTGGAAAGGAACATGGCCAGTCCCTGTAACAGGCAGATGAGCAGTAATGCTGTCAACCTCTCCTTAAGGTTTGAAAGGACGGAGGCCCAGAGCTCCTCAACATTCCAGGAAATAAACAAAAACAAACACAAAACACTAAACACCAAAGCACAGAATTACCCATAAATGTGCAAGGTTTTTGCACTACAAGGACAATATGGTAAGGAGATTGTCACAGATCATACAAACACAGAATTACCAAGAAAATTACAAAAGACTTATAAAAGAGAGAGATCATATGCACGCTAGGTATTGACTTTTAAAACGCACATTCTAGGACAGTGAATGTCATGACCAATCTTTCTTAAGTGTGATTCATGGAGCATCTGCCCCAGGATCATAGGAGGAGCTTGCTGAAATGATTCCTCGGCCCTACCCCAAACCTACAGCTCCTCAGACAAGTCTTACGCACACTGAAGTTTGAGAACCACTTCCACAGATGGATGCTCACAAGCTGATTTTGGTAGCTAGAATGTTGGCTCCCCAACTAACACCCAGGTCCTTATTCTGGAAACTGTAACTATGTTCGCTTGCATGACAAAATGAACACTGCAGATGTGATTATGCTTAAATGGGGAGTATAGCCTGGATTATCCAGGTGGCCCCTACCTAATTCAATTTAATTTAAATGCTTAACATTGAAAAACATTCTTAGCTTCAGTGAGAGAGATACAACATGAGAGTGACGATATCCTCTCACGTCAGCTTTGATATCAAAGTTGCTGGCTTTGAAAGATGGGAAAAGTGGCCGTGAGTCACAGGATGTGGGCAGCCCTGGAATCTGGGGATGGCGCTCTGTGTTCTTCTATCAGGAAACGAGATCCTTGGTTCTGCAACTGCTGAGAAAACTAGATTCTGCTGACAAGCCAAGTGAGCAAGGAAATGGATTCTCCCCTAGAGCTTCCAAAAAATCAATGCCTTGCCAATACCTTGATTTCCACTCTTTAAGACTTATACCTCTTAACTTGTAGGCCTGTGTAGGATTTTTTAAAAAGTGTGTGTTTGTACACCACTAAGTTTGTGGTAATTTATTATGACAGCTGCAATAAGAAATACAGCTGTGAAACAGCACATAAGTTATGTACCCGTTATACTATTTTAAAAATATACGCATGTTAGTACATATTAGTACCTATTTCTAGTATACACATATATGTGTACTAGAAAATGCACCAAAATGTTAATAGCAGCCATCTTTAAGGGTTGGCTTTCTAAGCGTCTTTTTCTTCTTTGTGGCTTTTATTTTTCAAAAGTTTGAATAACAAATATGTGTCACTTCCATAATCCGAAAAGATTACTTGAAAAATTAAGTAAAAACATAAAGGTAAAAAACGAAACCTAACATGATTCAGTCAGCACACTATGCCAGAATCGACCCAGGAAAAGGCCTCCAACTTGCAGCTGTGGGCCCTGAGCTCAGTGTTGGGGCACCCAGCACCCCACAAGGAGCTCTTTGCACATATGTGTGAGGCCCAAGCTCACTTGCATCTCCTCTTTTATTCCAGGGAGAAAGACAGGGACTGAATTACTTTAAAACACCTGTTCTTCATGGGAAAGCAGCCCAGACAATTGATTAGGTTATTTTTAATCCCTCATTTTTAAAAACCCAAGTTGCTATTAATACAACTGGTGTTCTGTCCAACTGAAGGAACAATTCAAAGTGGGTAGCAAAAAAGGTTCCATCACTGCTGTTGCTAGAATATATTAATAACTCAGGCAGAGGTACAGCATTTTAAGTGCATGAAATTCATTGCTGACTATGCTGAGCAGTAGAGAAAAAATACATAGCTGGTTGAAATTTCATTTGAAAAATGAATTTAGAATACAAAAGTGTAATGTCTAAAGGATATAGTTTGCGTATTTGTTGAAATTTCATGTTGAACTGTAATCCCCAATGCTGGAGGAGGGGCCTTGGGGGAGGTGTTTGGATCATGAGGGCAGATCCCTCATGGCTTGGTGTTATCTTTGTGATAGTGAGTTCTTAGGAGATCTGGTCTTTTACTTTCTTTCTTTCTTTTTTGAGATGGAGTCTTGCTCTGTTGCCAGGCTAGAGTGCAGTGGTGCAATCTCGGCTCACTACAACCTCTGCCTCTCAGGTTTAAGCAATTCTCCTGCCTCATCCTCCGCAGTAGCTGGGACTACAGGCACACACCACCATACCCAGCTAGTTTTTGTATTTTTAGTAGAGATGGGGTTCTACCATGTTGGCCAGAATGGTCTTGATTTCTTGACCTTGTGATCTGCTTGCCTCGGCCTCCCAAAGTGCTGGGATCATTTTTATTTTTTATGTATTAATTTGTTTTTTAAGATGGAGTATCCCTCTGTTGCCCAGGCTGGAGTGCAATGGCATGATCTTGGCTCACTGCAACCTCTACCTCTTGGGGTTCAAGCGAGTCTTCTGCCTTAGCTTCCTGGTTCACTGGGATTACAGGCAGGCACCACCATGCCCAGCTGATAGAGCTGCTCTTTTAAAAGTGTGTAGTCTGGGTGCAGTGGCTTACACCCATAACCCAGCCCTTTGGGAGGCTGAGGCAGGAGGATCATGAGGTCAAGAGATGGAGAACATCCTGGCCAACATGGTGAAACCCCATCTCTACTAAAAATGCAAAAATTAGCTGGGTATGGTGGTGTGTACCTGTAGTACCAGCTACTCAGGAGGCTGAGGCAGGAGAATCACTTGAACCTGGAGAATCACTTGAACATGGGAGGCGGAGGTTGTAGTGAGCCAAGATTGAACTACTGCACTCCAGCCTGATGACAAGGTGAGACTCTGTCTCATAAAAGACAAAAAAGTGTGTGGCACCTCTCCCAACACTTCTCTCTCTCTCCTTCCCACCTGCCGCCTCTCTCCCCCTCTCTCTTGCTTGCTCCTGCTTCTGCCATGTGACGTGCCTGCTCATCCTTTCCCTTCCACCCTGATTGTCAGTTTCCTGAGGCTTTCCTACCAGCTGAGCAGATGCTTCCTGTACAGCCTGCAGAACCGTGAGCCAACGAAACCTCTTTCCTTTGCAAAATACCCAGACTCAGGTATTTCTCTATAGTAATCCAAGAATGGCCTAATACACTAAATAAAGTAAAATTTCTATTAGCATTATCTAATTCTGTAGTGTTAAGTCAAAGGTAGTGCTAGGAGGAGGTGCTGCTACCCGTTAACTGAATCAGATCCCTCAAGGCAGATCTGAGTGTCAACATGACTACTTTAAAACAATGATAAACTAGAATGACAATTACAATTGGTTAATTTAGATGAGCAATCAATTTTGTCTGGGCACTGTAATACGTCAACACAGGTGGCCTAGTTCAGCTCACAGGCATCTGAGCCAAATAGACCTGCGTTCAGATCCCAGTCTTTGCAATTAATTACTGAGTGACCCTGGCTACATGTTGACCCCAAGGTTTAAGCCTTGGTTATCGCTCCTGAAGAAAAATTCATAAGAATACCACCTTACTGAGGTGTTTGCATTAAATTAGATACTACATATAAACCATTTGGAACATTGCCTGACATATGGTAACAGTTCAGTAAGTGCTAGCCATTATTATTTTATGTTGCAGATAAAGCTCAAAAAAAGGTGGGAAAATGTGCCCAAGTTCCCATATATAGAACATAGATGCAAATCTAAGAGGCCTGGTGCTTCATATACAGTGCATAGATGAACAAACAAGAGAAAGTAAGAAGATCTACGTAACTGCAAAGAGACACAAATGTCTTTTCATTTCTGCAATATTTATAATCAATTCTAATCCATGATTGGGGAGGAAAGAGAAGTCTCTCCTTTCTCATCCAAAGCTGTCCAATGAAAAGCTGCCATGATTAGTTGTGCCCTGCACAACAGTTGAGGGTGTCATTCATGTAGACAGCAGTCCAGACCTGCAGAGCCACTATTATCCACTGGGACTTAGCACTGGGAGTGAAGAGTTAAATTGCAGAAGCTGTAATTTCAGGAGTGCAGGGAGACATCATCAAAACTTTCTTTGATTTGCGGATACACAAAGAATAGTTCTTAGCAGACCTACCACCTCTTTTTTCAATGCTAAACAGTTCTCCCTTTGGAAAGGACAAAGCGCTTTTATAAATATCCCATAATACCAGTTGTTACTTTGGCAGTGCTTAGTCACAATGGGATCCACTGTTAAAAATTTAAAATAGCTCCTGGGCCAAAAGCCTGCAGGAGGATTCTGAGGCATAAAAGATATGCTGTGACTGGTGAATCTAGAATTTTAGGGGAATTCATCTAGGAAACAACAGCATGCCACTCATCAATATCCCCAGCCTTCCAAGATCAGTGAGCTGTGCACTTGTGGGCTTTTGTTATGGCCGAGGCTCCCTCTCTTCTAGTATTTCTTGTGTGTCCCGTAGCTCCCCACACTGTGAGGCCTCTGAGAGCCCGGAAGGACTATGCCTCTCACTTCTGTCTTTCCAGTGCCTGACCCAGAGCAGAGCATCAGTGCTCAAATGAATGAATGCATTTATATCTTCTTGAGGAGGTCTCTATGATAATTCACAAATCCCATATTTGTAGAAAATCCAGTTGAGAAGTTGACTTTTGTTAAAAAGGAATCAGAGTAACTTGTCCATCCTAAGGCTAATACTACCACGCTTTCTTCACACCACAGTGAGCAAAAGAATCTCTGGGATGTCATGATATTGGGTTCATCCCACTTCAGTTCAAAGAGATATGTTTGATTTCACACTTGGAATAAGACATGAAGTGGACTGTGTCCAGAAGCTTTCTCAGGGCTACACTCAGTGAAGTTTACTCTTCAGAAACCATCACCATAGCTGTGTTCTTTACACTAAGCCTCTTCAAGGAAGGCAATGTGTGAACCCTACATTCATCTCTCTTGTTTCCTAAAGTCTGTTATGATGCAGGCAGAACAAATGTATCTCCTCATTGTGTTCTGTAGCCTTTTCCCCATTCTTTGGGCCTACTGTTGTTTTTTTAAAGTAATAATTACATACTTAATAGTGTACTAATCAAAAACAATATGTTAATATATGTAATAATCAGTGATTATATAAATACATCCAATATTGTGATATATGTAATCATAAGTGATTATACAATATTTAATATGTATAATAATTAGTGATTATAATAACAATGACAACCTGTATTTTTAGGACAGATACTTCTAGAATACACATACATGCTGTAGGATATATATATATATACAACTATGTGTGTGTATATATATTTTTTTAAAAGCATGCTGCTGGAATACGTATACATGTGTTTATATGTATAATCTCCATCAACCTTTATAATACATTTACAATGTTAGTTCTATTATCTCGATTCAATTCAATTCAATTGATGGTGAATCTAAGGCTCAGTAATTCCCAATGTCACATCACTAAGAAATGGAGGCATGTGAAATGGATCTGAAAGATCTGTCTACAGTCCAAACCCCTACTCTCTACACTATGCTTCACTAGTAAAGCCACAAAGCTGCCTCCATCCTGTTAGGTTAATGGCATATCTTTTTAAATTCATGCATTCCCCTCCCAACCTTTCAGCCTCCCAAATAATAAGTAACCAAATAATAAGATTGTGTCCCAGGGTGAGATTTCATCTGAGCGATTAAGTGTGCACACCTAGGGCTTTGATTTAATTCTCTTGGACTAAGCTGATTAAGTGCTGAGCAGTTTAGACTCTTTTATAATTTTATTAGATGAGATCATTAGATTTCAGAGATGAAATGAATGGAAGCCTGACCGGAGACTAAAATAGCTAAATCCAGCCATATCAAAGGTTCCTTGGGGCTAGCTTTCAGGATTCAAACACTCAATAGTACATACAAATCATGACTCTCTGAACAATAGGGATAAAATTTCAATATTAAGATAACTTTTATGATGCCAGGAGATACAGTGACATGCTTTTCTCTTGAAGCAGCATGCTTTTGCTTTAATGAAACCATAGATTATCGATTCTCAGACTCAAGGAATACTGTCCTAATGGATATGGTCTCGAGTTATATTACTACTCCAGCCATTAACTTGTGCAACTAAAAGCAAATGACTTCACCTCCCTGGGTTTTATCTCCCTCGAACCTTTCTCACAGAATTTAGACAAATGAGGATATTCAATTAAGAAGACATTTGTGTCCACGTGTAAAAGAGACAATAAAAATGGAACATATCACTGTGTGTGCTTCTTGCTGCTTTCCAGGGGTCAGGATTCCCTGAGCAGAACCACTATAGTAATATCTCCACAGAAACAAAAATATCCCTGATTTTGTATATCATAGCTGATTCTATCCTAGGACAAATTATTCTTTTCTAGGAATTTTATACCAATTCCTAACTTACCCACTACAAATGTCAACATTGCTCATAGGAAGATGTCTCCCAAGCCTCTATTAGCCATAGTTTCTCATTCTCCATTGAGTTTTATATTCTAGTTGTCCATGGGATATCTCTACTTGGATACAAAAAGTTAGCACTTTTTCACCACCTTCTCCCAGTTTATCTGGCAATGGCACCAGGTAGGACAGGCACAGAAATTCATTTTTCTCATGTCTCATGTCAGATCGATCACCATGTCCAGCTCATTTTCTTTCCTGTTTGATGTCTTCCTTTTCATGTCTGTAGTCCCATTCTTAATCCAGGACTCATTACCTTAGCTCTAATTTCTTTTTGGTAATTGCCTTCCATCTTGTCCTCTGATCTCTTTCTACTATTTCTCTGATCTCTCCCTGCTATTATATTACACTGATGTGGCTAGCTCAATGAGACGGAAGTTTCCACTTGTCTGTCATGGAAACTCACTTCTATAGTGGTCCTGATCGTCTATCTCTTCTTTCTATAACATCAGCCTCAAAAGTGTCTTTTCCACCTTACACCTCTAACATGGGCCCTGGACTCCAGCCAAGCTCATTTGCACTTTGGCTCCAATACACTGTTAACGTGTTTCTATTAATGTCATTCCAAAAGAAATAATTGAATGTAAGAATGGTTAGACATACAGAGGAATGGATGGATGGATGGATGGATGGATGGATGGATGGATGGACAGACAGATGAATGGACGCATGCATGCATATGCCCACACCTCACATTTCCTCTGTTAACTCTATCCCTCAACACCACAATAAAAGAGAAATACATTCCTAGAGTCTTTGGAAATTGATCTCCTTCACAGCTTGCCACTACTGTGAACTGTTCTTCCCTTGGTTCCTTGGTTCATGTTGCAGACATGTGATCTGCAGTCTCCCATGTGTGTGTGTGTGTTCTCCTTCCTTGTGGCAGAGATTGCTAGCTGTTTACCAAACCTGATTCCTCTCCTTGTGTGTGACCGGGTGAGTTGGACTACATTTCCCAACCTGCTTTGCAGTTTCATAGATGTGACTAATGGACTACAAAATACAAGTGGAAGTGATGTGGGTCACTTCCAAGCAGTGGAGGCTTAATATCAGGCTATACCTTTTTCATGCTTGCTTTTCTGTGTCCCTCCTGGGAAAGTCAAAGAGCAAAGTGACCTTGGAAGTCAGGTGTTGATGATGGCAGAGTTGCCATCAGCCTGGGACCCTAAACACAGTCATACACTGCATAATGACATTTTGATGAACACTAGACCACATATACAACAGTAGTCCCATCAGAACATAATGGCGCTAAAAAAATTCCTATTGCCTAGTGATGTTGTAGCCATTGTACAGTCATAGTGCAATGCATGACTCATTTGTTTGTGGTGATGCTGGTGTACACAAAGCTACTGCACGGCCAGTCGTATAAAAGTTTAACACATGCAGTTGCATATAGTACCTAACTCTTGATAATGATAATAAATGACTATGTTGCTGGCTTATGTGTTTACTATACATTGTATCACTATTTTTAGAGTATACTCCCACTTATTAAAAAAAAAATAAGTTAACTATAAAACAGCCTCAGGCAGGTCCTTCAGGAAGTGTTCCAGAAGAAGGCGTTGTTGTCACAGGAATGACAGTTCTGTGTATTATTGCCCTGAAGACCCTCCATTGGATAAGACGCAGAGGTGGAAGATGGTGATATTGATGATCCTAGCCCTGTATAGGCCTAGGTTAATGTATGTGTTTGTGCCTTAGTTTTTTAAATTAAAAATTTACAAAGTAAAAAGCAGAAACAAAATTTTTAAAATAGAAAAGAATGCATAGGATAAAGATACAAAGAATGAAAATATACAGTTGTACAATGTGTCTGTTTTAAGTTAAACATTATTACAAAGGGCCAAAGGGTTTTGAAAATTTAAAAATTAAAATAAGACTAATTTACTATTAGAGAAAATACGTACTTCTATAAATTCCATGTAGCCTAAGTGTACAGGGTTTACAGTCCACAGTAGTGTACAGTAATGTCCTAGGCCTGCAGAGTTAGTCACCATGCACTCACTGGTTCACTCAGAGCAACTTCCGGTCCTGCAAGCTCCATTCATGGTAAGTGCTCTACATGTGTGCCATTTTTTGTCTTTTAATATAGTGTCTTCACTGTGCCTTTCCCATGTTTAGATGTGCTTAGATACATAAATATTTACCATTGTGTTACAATTGCCTACAATATTCAGGATAGTAACATGCTGTACAGGTTTGTAGCCTAGGAGCCATATGCTAGAACAGATAACCAAGGTATGTAATAGGCTCTATCATCTAAGTTTTTATAAGAACACTTGATGATGTCCTCACAAGAAAGAAATCACCTAAGGAGGCATTTCTCAGAATGTTTATCTGGTGCTGAGCAACACATGTCTATAATGAGGACAATCAATCATTGACTTGGAATATTTCCTTGGATGTGAAAGATAAATACATTTCTATAGTCCTGGACCCACAATTTTTTGCTGGATCTTATAGCAGCTCAGCCCTCCCTAATCTGCCCCTCCACTGGATCACCAGTGACCTGATTAGCTGCAGCTGTGTGAGTGGTCAGACTCACACCTGGATGTGAATTCGAGCTGCAAAAGTGCCTCGAGTAAGACCAAGTAACCCAGTGAAAGGTGAGAAGGAAGGTGGGCTCAGCTGAGTTTTGCAATTGATCCTGAATATAAACGCAGGTTGAATCATGGACAAGGAGGAAAACGTTTCAGAAAAATTGAAGTCAGTGCTGGAGACTAGTGAGGCAGAAGGTAAGAAAGTGGATTAAAACAACACCAGGGATCATTCTCACTAGGTTTGGTTCTATGCTAAGTCTTTGAGGAACACTGGGATCTGTTCTAGAAGAGCTTAGATTTTTCTCCCAATCTTACCTGGTAAACCTTTAAGACTCTTCTTTCCGTAGATTCCTGGGTTACTTCCTTAACCGTGCTGTCTTTCAGAGAGAGTACAGGGTTGGGCTGAAGAGCCTTCTGAATCCCTACAACAACTCTCCCCTGTTCTTTCTGGGCCTAAGCTGGGGCTGGAGTCCTGACAGCTGAGCTTTTTGCTAAGGCCTAAACTCCATCCCCATTGCCAAGGGCAGCTCTGGCCAGGGTAAGTTGCAGATGGCTAAAGAAACTCCATCCTGGATCTCTGGATTAGGCTCTTTTCCAAGGGGTTAAGTGTATGGGAAGTTCTTGGGCTGATAGAAATTGGGAGCATTGGAGAAGCACTGAGGGTGCCAGTACAGAGGAAAGAGTTAGGGAAGGTAGGGTGGGTCACTAGGGCACTGAGGAGCTGAAATTTGTAGACTTCAGGTTCATTCATTTGTTCATTCATTCACTGCATAAGCAATTGTATTAACATATAGTAAATTTCCGGCACTATGCCTGTAGAACTTTGATGCTACGAAAGAGTCGAAAAAAAGCCATATACCCAGTTTTTTTGTAAAGTCAGATGGAAACTAAGAGCAGGGTGTGTGGCCACATCTGATCTCTATAACTGTTGAAAGAACTTTCAAAGAGATCTTTCCCTGTTGAAGTTGTTAGAATTTTATATAAATGTTTGGATAGCCACTTTGAGGTCTTCATCTTGGAAAGTCCATGGCTTGCAAGGAAATACAGAGGGAGAAGGAAGTAGCATGGGTGAATAGTCATTATCTATGGGGAAGCAACATCCTCAAACCAGGATGTCCAGGTGCGAGGATCAGCACAGGAGCCTCTAATGTGGCAGTTGGCAGGACGGCAGATCAGAGAGCTAAGAACTGCTTTTGAATGAAGAGACCCCTTACTACAGTAACTTGATCAGCATCACAAAATCTAAACAGGACTGATAGACAGCGTCATTTCCCAGACATAAGGCCAGAGTGGCCCGATTTCCTCAGGCGGAAGCTGGGATTCTAGTTTTAATGACAAAGCTTGGACCCTTAGATGCAGGATCTAAAGATACATTTTCTCTGAAAGTTAAGGAAAAGAATGAAGAGGAATCATCAGACGTGACTAGAGGCAGCATAAAAGGATGTGTGGCCCCCACATCTGTCAGTGGGTCTCAAGCAGAGCCTTCCTTGCCAGTAATGTTTCTTCAAAATCAAGTCATCAGCTCTGTAACCAGCTTATGCCAGGCCAGAACCTCATGGCCCCTAGTGATCATCTAGAAGCTGTCTCCACTGTGAAGAGCTATATTGGCTCCTCAAATCTGCAGGACGGAGATCAATGTGTTCTTTTCACATCTAGAAAAACATGCTCTTGGGAAAGAAACCACTAGAAATTCAATCGCTCTGGGTAAATAATTTTGATATGATTAAGGTAAGGTATGGTGTTAGTTCTGAGATGTTTGCACTTCAGCCAGTCAGAAGAAGTCTTTATCCCAAAAATAGATCAACTAAGTTGGAGAAATACTGGGAGATCAAGAGCATAAGTCTTATGGATAAGTTTTCCACATTTTCCCCGCACCAGATGGGAATATGGGTATGGAGGGGTTGAGAGTGTGGGTTTCTGGGATAATATGATTGAGAGGAATAATGAAGTAACAGTTAAGGACAACTGTTCCTGCCTTCACAAGTAACCAGCTGTAAGACAATGGGCAAGTCAACTATCCTTTCAACTATCCGAAGGTGACATAGTTACCTTTGGATAAAATCAGAATAACAATGATTTCTACCCTTACATGGGAATTATAAGGATCAAATGAGGTGATAGATGTGGATAACTTTACTAAATACATACATGACATAATGTGTGCTGATGTTGTCAACAACAGGACTGTGTGAGGAGGGTGAATTTGGTAAACAGAGATGTAGAAAACAACACAGTCCCATACAATCATTCTTAACATTGACCCTCCAAGTAGCAGAAGTTACTCCTCCCACCAAGGAAACACACATACACACATGCTGTTACACAGTCTTTGAGTCTATGGACAAAGGACAGGGAACTCAGCTTGGAGAAAGAACTGCCATGCTAAGGCACAGATCAAAGCTAATCCATGGTAAATGAGTAAAATGGTCAGGTAGAAATTTACAGAATTTACGTGGAAGATTTTGTTTATGCCTTCCACAGAAAGAACTAATAAAAACTTGTGACTTAAAGTAAACTTTAGGAAGAAGAAATGAGAAGCAATCTACAAGTAACAGCAAGTGCCCTAAAACAAGGATGCCAATTCCAAAACAGACAGCCTGGTAGAACTATATTGGAGACCAGGATTATGAAGCAAAACAGTTTGTGGCCTAAAATAAGGTGCAATTGAGGGCGGGGTACCTCACAAGTTTTGCCAGCTGATTGTTGAGGAGAAAGATCCCATTTCTGTGCCATC
Organism: Callimico goeldii; assembly: GCA_963573925.1. Taxonomy (NCBI): domain Eukaryota; kingdom Metazoa; phylum Chordata; class Mammalia; order Primates; family Cebidae; genus Callimico; species Callimico goeldii. The sequence goes on from CAUYOR010133121.1 coordinate 16,705, forward strand.
CAAGATAATAAGATATGCAGCATTCACAGCCTGTGTGGGTGCACCCAGAACCAGGGCCAGAGCATTAACAGCCAGAACTCTGGGCATGAGGTGGACCCAAAAGGAGGGGGCATCAGAAATGCCCCCAAGGTAGTTGTATTAGTCCATTTCCATGCTGCTTATAAAGACACACCCAAGACTGGGTAATTATAAAGAAAGAGAGGTTTAATGGACTCACAGCTCCACGTAGGTGGGAGGCCTTACAACCATAGTGGAAGGCAGCAGTAAGAGAATGAGAGCCAATGTGAAAGGGGAAACCTCTTATAACACCATCAGATCTCGTGAGACTTACATACTACTAAGAACAATATGGGGGAAACTGTTCCCATGATTCAATTATCTCCCACTGGGTCCCTCCTACAGCATGTGGGAATTATGGGAGCTACAATTCAAGTTGAGATTTGGGTGGGGACACAGCCAAACCATATCAGTAGCTTAGAGGACAGCTTTCCTTCAGGAGCACCTAGTGCTGGCTGAGGTTCCAATGATTTTACTAGGAGAGACTCCCCCAGACACGACATGAACCTCCCCCATCTTCAGTGCACCCAGGCTGGTGTGGCCACAGAAAGCAAAGCTGTCTGTGCATCATAAGGGTACAGTTCTCCAGATTGGTGCTTAAGAAGGTAAAGCACAAGTGAGGCCAACTTGCTTTCCATTGCCTGCTTGAACCCTCCCTCCAAGTGCTTCCAACTTTAAAAGCAACAGGAACCCAAAAAGCTCACTGGTAGTTAAAAATTCAGAAAGAGTTCAACATGGATTACTTTTGTTCCTTGGAATCTGTGTGGCCAGCTTTTCTTTAGTCTTCAACACTTAGCAAGGGACAAGGGACCACAGAAATTACAAAGGCATGCTTCTAGAGAGCAATCTGTGGTGAGCTGTAATATGTTCACTTAAGAATTAGCCTTTAATCAACAGATTTAGTATTAATTAAAAATATATAACCTGCTCTTTGCATAGAAATGACATAATTATGTCTCTGATTCAACTTAAAGTGTCCACTGCAGAATGTGTAAAGTGTTAATTAGTAGTGAAATGCAGTAAGAAAAAAAATTCTTTTAATTATGTAATAAGGCTCATTACAATGGGTAATCAACAAAGCTGCCAAATTAGTCCTCTGGTGGCATTTTTCTATATATAGCAAACAAACTTTTGTTTGTAGAAAATATGTGCATGTGTGTTTGTATGTTAATAGACAGATTTTAAATTGCCGTGGAGAAGGAAGCAACAGTAAGTCCCAGAAACAGAAATGACCTTGTAATCTCTCAATTCTGTCAGACAGTAGAGATGACGCAGATAAAGGAAGAAAGCATCTGAAGTATTCCTCCACTAGTTGAGCAAATGCTCAGAACATCCACTGAGTTTCATCTGATCTGGTGTAATCTTTCGGAGACCTGAGCTGTTTCTAATAGTGGTAAGAATTTAGGCAGCAGGAGCATTAGTGGGTATAGACATAGCACCAACAGAATATAGGACATCAAAGAAATAAAATGTGATACCTGCTTTTTATTGATAGGACCTGAAAAACCAAGTCTTTATCCATCCCATTTGTGTAGACGCCAGGGCCAAGGACTCATCAAACACCTATTTATGGGCTGGGCACCGTGGCTCACTCCTGTAATCCCAGCACTTTGAGAGGCCAAGGCAGGTGGATCACTTGAGGTCCGGAGTTCAAGACCATCCTGGACAACATAGTGAAACCCCATCTCTACTAAAAACACAAAACTTAGCAGGGCATGGTTGTGCATGCCTGTAGTCCCAGCTACTCAGGAGGCTGAAGTGGGAGTAGTCATTTGAACCCGGGAGGCGGAGGTTACAGTGAGCTGAGATTGTGCCACTGTACTCCATCCTGGGTGACAGAGGGAGACTCCATCTCAAAAAAAAATGTTAACAAAGATGCAATCCATTCATCAGTGGTTCACCATTCACTCATTCATTCATTTAACCCAGTGCCGGGCACACACACAGGACAAAGCTTTGCTTCCAAGAAGCTCTGGAAAGCAATTCGAGGAGCAAATTTGGTCTTTGAAAATCAGACCATCCTGGATTTCCACACATCATCGCCTCATCCTCACTACACAAAGCCACATGAGCTTAGGCAAATAACAGTTGAGGTTCAATGTCCTCATCTACATAGGGGTTACTTTATCTAGTTGGTGGGGTTCTATAAAGGTTCCAGTGAGATAATAAATGTGAAGGATTTAGCCCCTGCATGGCAAAAAGCAGTGCACAATGACTGCCTCTGCCCCAGCCTCACCTCATGGCTGGTGCTGGTTTGTCAGCCTTAGCTGAGTTTAACACACAGTATGATATAAAGACAGTGGAGTGTAAGAAACTCTCTATGGATTTTATTTTAAATTAATTAATGTTAGTATTAAGTGCTGTGCTGAGTACAGGGAATATATGGGAAAGGTCTAGTCCCTTATGCCAGGAGTGTCAAACTTACTCCCCCTTGTACTAGGCTCTGCACGCACACTTTCTGCCCCTCTTACTGGTACTTACCCCACCCATTTCTTTGCTTCTATTACATTCTGGCCTGTGATCAGTTCTCTAGCTCTGAATGCTCATCTCTGGCCACATTCATTCCTCCTCCCTGCCAACTCCCAGGTCCTGACTTCTCTGTCCTCTGAAATCTCTGCTTAGCCTGCTGAGATCAGACCCACAAAGCCCTCTGCAGGGGTTCAGGGCAAATTGTCCTAACCTTAATAAACAATGTAGAAATTCATTTCCTCCATCACTTCATCGTGGTCCTTCAGTCAGGAAGCAGGACAATATAGCCTGCAGGCCCTGGGGCTCCAGCCTGAAAAAGGAAGTACAACCCTTAGGCCAGTAACAGTTCAGCAGCCTCTGAGGGTCCTCTACAAGCTTGCTTCCACCAAATCAGTGCTGGGTTAGCCCTGAAAAGTTACAAAGTTTTCAGACCCACCTCTAGATTGTACAGAGCTACTGCAACTGAGTGAGGATGATCAAGGAGATCTTGGGCACCTTTCTATATTCAGTGACTCAGACAGCCTGGCTCACAGAGGGTGCTTAAAACACGTGGAATGCACAAATGCATGAATCTGCTAGGCAGGCCACCCAGTGCACACAAGCCAGCCCAAAGTAGGGAACAACCGAGAGCTTAATCACCCAGTTTAAGCAGACTTGCTGAGACCTACTTTGCAGGGAGGCTGCCAACTGTCAGATTTCACGGCTCCAGCAGAGGCACTGATCCATTTTGGAGCCTATGAGTTCATTCCGACAAATGCCGGGAACCTAAACTGGAATGAAGCTGCCATAGTGGACGTGTTCCAGGATGGATCAGGGATCTATCCAAGATGAGCCTGCCCAGGCTGTAATGCACGGGCTCGGTTCTAAAGCAAGCAGCCAATGCCATTGAGATCTCCTTCCCATGTTCTCCTGCTGCCAGGATACGCCTTGTTTAGAAAGGAGGGCCAGAGCCTGTGCATGAAAGCCAGAAGTTCAGCACCAGCCAGGGCAAGGGCAGAAAGACTCCAATATGTCTTGTTCAGTCTCAGCCACCTCTGCTTGCCCTCCTTACTCAGATATTGCTTTTACAAAAGGATTTAATAAACATTAAAGGATAGCTAGAGATAGATGACAGAAAGGTAGGTAAGTAGATAAACGTAGATGGACAGACAGAGAAGCAGGGAGGGTTAAGGCATGGCACTTTCCCAGAGGTATGATCGTTTACAAAGTGAATGCAAACCTTTAAAAAGTAAAATCTTCTGTGTGGGGATTCATGGGACAGCCCGAATTTGCCAGCTGAGTGGTACAGCCAGCCCTCAAACATAGGCCTTCTGACTCCAAATCATCATTTCAGGCTGCCCTCATACATGCCATTACATCGTAGGGAAATAAATGTAACTAATTAGTTACTGTTGCTTTTAAAAAATCCCTCCCAAGACATAAAACCTGCTGCAGGAACAAAGTTACATTAAATAATTTGGGGACTATAATGATAACAATCAGATAATTGAGACAGGAAGAAACACCAAGTTTTTTGACTCACAAAACCAATTTCTTACAACCCAATTTCAGTTGAAATCTACACAGCAGCTGCTGGTGGTGGTATGCAATTCCCCAGAGATACCGCCTCCTTGAAGACAACCCTGTAAATAACTGCATCAAATCCTAGCAAACTCCAGTCCTCAGCAAGACCTTGAGGCTAATCAGACCTCTATTTTCTATATCTAACAGACACTCAGAAATGCAGGATATGTCTGGGCGGGCTCCTCCAGGAGCTACATTCACTGTTACAACCTACAAAACCCTAGAAACAATTTCCATACAATTTGGATAACTGCAGTCTAAGTGTGCTATTGGTTTTCATGATAGACCAAATTATGAAACTAGCTATAAAATGTTAGATGGGCAGCAAGGACCTTCATTTTAATATTAGATTCTTCTCTGACAGCCTCCTCAACATGCACCTCCGGGTCATGCAGATGCTAAATTTCAGTCAGGGCCTATGGGAATGTTTTTGCTGTCCTTTTGTAATCAGAGCCATATGAACTTGGGATGCTTGTTAGCTCTGAAACTCAGATGTTAGCTGGGATTTCATAGCCACTTAAGATCTAGATAAGATGAATTCATGCCCTCTTATCAAAGCCCAAAGCTCTAAGCTCTCTCCTCAAAACTCCTCAGACCCTCAAAGGTTTGACTCTTTGACTCTTGCTCAGGTTTGTTTTTCACTCTGCATCTCTTCTCTGGAATTGACCCAAACTCTCCTAAATCCTCACCTTCAAAACAAGTTCAAAGAGTAATAATTATTATTAATAACTAAGACATATTGAGTACTTACTATATATCAAGCACTATTCAAAGCACCTATGTATAATGAGGCATTTGGTCCACGCAGCAATCCTTTGAAAGATGTTCAGAACTGTTAAATGTAGCATAAGTAAGATTTGAGGATCACAAGGAAGCAACATCGCATTATGCACTCAAGAAAAACAACATAAAATTGTGTCTAGTTCATTGTGTTTGCCCTGGTCTTCAGTTTTTTACAGGCTCTTTCTGTCCCCTGTAGCAACCCCAGCCTTTCACTCTCATCACATTTCCCTCAACTCTCTCCCATCCCAAATTTCCTTCTCATTATCTCTCTTGGATTAACCTAAGGACCTCTTTTTCTTTTCTTTTCTTTTCTTTTTTTTTTTTTTTTTTTATACAGATTTTTGCTCTTGTAGCCCAGGCTACAGAGCAGTGGAGTCATCTAAGCTTACTGTAACCTCTGTCTCCTGGGAAGAACCACTTTCTTATGCAGAGAATTCTACTTCTTTTTTTTTAACAGTTGCAATTTTAAAATTTTTTTATGTGTATATTTTATTGCACTGATTCTGGGGTACATGTGCAGAACATGCAAGATTGTTGCATAGGTACATACATGACGATGTGGTTTACTGCTTCCATACCCATCACCTATATCTGGAATTTCTCCTATGTTATACCTCCCCAGATCCCTACCTCCCACTGTCCCTCCCCTAGTCCTGCCCAACAGACCCCAGTGTGTGATGTTCCCCTCCCTGTGTCCATGTGTTCTCATTCTTCAACACCCGCCTATGAGTGAGAACATGTGGTGTTTGATTATCTGTTCTTGTGTCAGTTTGCTGAGAATGATGCTTTCCAGATTCATCCATGTCCCTACAAAGTACAGGAATGCATCGTTTTTTATGGTTGCATAATATTCCATGGTCTATATGTGCCACATTTTCCCTGTCTAGTCTATCATCAATGGGCATTTGGGTTGGTTCCAGGTCTTTGCTATTGTAAATAGTGCCACACTGAACATATATATGCAGGTGTCTTTATAATAGAATGATTTATAATCCTTTGGATATATACCCACTAATGGAATTGCCAGGTCAAATGGAATTTCTATTTCTAGGTCCTTGAGGAATCGCCACACTGTCTTCCACAATGGTTGAACTAATTTACACTCCCACCAGCAGTGTAAAAGTGGAACAAGACATTTATCGAGGGCCTACTATGTACTAGGACTTTTATTTTCTTTTATTTCCACTGTGTTCAGAGACTCAAGTACTAGGATATTTTTATATGTTTTCTTTTAATGCACTAAGTTAAATTTTGTAATGATTATATATTGTAGTGTGAGAAACCATTCGAAAACATAGTACTCAACTTGTTTATTTAGCTTAAGATTCTGTGCGACAGCAGTTGACCTGGACTGTGCTAGGTGGTTCTTCTCATCTCAGCTAGACTCAGTCACGTCTGGTCAGCTGCATTCAGCAAAGCAGTTCTGCTCTGGGGGCTGATAGGCTGTCAGCTGGAATGCCAGAGGCGACTAGGCCACATGTCTCTCTTTGTTCAATAGAATAGCCTGGGCTTGCTTTCAGGCAGCTAGGCCGGGTTCCGAGAGAGAACAGAAGCCCAGTAGGTCTCTTAAGGCCTCAGCTTGGAACTGGCACATCTTCTCTTCTGCAGCTCTCTGTTGGCCAAAGTCACAGGATAACCCCAGACTCAAAGGATAAATAAATAGCCCTGACCTCTTGAAGAAAGGAGCTGCAAAGTCACACTGCAAGGTGGGAAGAAGAATTGTGACCATTTTTGCAATCTGCAAAATTGCATATCAAATTTTATTATAATAATGCCTACCAAGTATGTTAAGTCTTAAAAGGAAGGAATAATCCTAGGGTTTCTGTCTTGGGAGCGTGGTGATATTATACATAAAAATTGAGCAGTTAGGATGGGGGAGCCAGTTTTCTGTTGTTTTTGTTTTTGTTTTGAGACGGAGTCTCACTCTGTTGCCCAGGCTGGAGTGCGGTGATGCACCCGGCTAATTTTGTATTTTTAGTAGAGACAGGGTTTCACCATGTTGGCCAACCTGGTCTTGGTTTCCTGACCGCAGATGATCTGTCCGCCTTGGCCTCCCAAAGCGTTGGGATTACAGGCGTGAGCCACCATACCCGGCTGAGGGAGCCAGTTTTGAGGGGAAGATAAATCCAGTTTGGAAATGTTGAGTTTGAGATGACAGGTTATCCATGTGGTAGTGAACTTGTATATAATTGAAAATTTGGACTTGGAGAAGTCAGGGCTCAAGAGAGAGCATTTTGGAATCATATTCCCATGACTGGTGGGTGGATTCATGAGAATGATGCCACTTGAGAGGGAGAAGGGCAGAAATCTAAGTGTTGTGTGGGAAGCAACCTGTCCTTAGGGGTGCCAGAGTGGAACAGAGAGACCCGTTAGGAGGCTGCTGGAGCCATCTGGGAGAGAGTCCAGGCTGGCGGCATAGGTGTGATGTGAGATCGGCAGGATTCAGGATGCATTCTGAAGGGAGAGTTGACAGGATTTACCAGTGAATCACATTTGACATGTGAGAGGACTCAACCTTCCTGGTCGAATGGGTTGGGTGATGGGAGTTGCCATCTACTGAGATAGTTCCCCTCATTTGAACCTGTGGCTGGAGTCGTCGCAGAAGCAATGGCAGGGAAGTTTTCTCAAAACTGCCACAACTCTCTTGATGTAGAGCCAGTGGGGATTCTAGAGAAAGAAGTACTAAACGCTAGAGTTCTCAGTGCAGAGCATTTATTATGGAGGCTTTTGGATGGAGTGCTGCAGCAGTTCTTGAGACTGGACTGATAGAAAAAAGAGGTTCTACCTGGGTGTGTCCACAACAGTGGGGCAGTGTAATGTTGACATGATGGCATAAAGAATGTGGCTCAGGGCATGGGAGCTAGTTTCTGTGTGTTTAGCCTTGTGGTTGATCTTTCAGTGTTGGAGGCAATAACTTATACTGGATGAGTGCCTAGAAGTATTGAAAATTCTCAAGCCTATGGGGAAAAATGTGTAGCTGGCTGAGACAGAGTGGTGCAGGCACTCTGTGCTTCTTGGTGAGGACAAAGAAAGTGAGGGGAAGGGGGACCTGGGGGACCCTACAATGTTTGGGACAGGCATTGAAGAACTCTGGTTTGAACTTACGAAGTTTGAGATGCCTGTTTGACATTAAAATGGAGATGGTAAGTGGGCAGTTTAACAGAGGAGTCTGGAGTTTAGGGAGGAGATACAGGCTGAAGATTTAAAACCAGGGCATCAGACTGGATGAAATCACCCAGTTGTTGCTCTAGTGGATGATTAGGGCTGGGATAGGGTGGTGGCAGCATGAATAGAATGTGAGAATTTTAAGAGTTACTTAGAAGAACAATGAAAAGGACTTGGTGTCAGACTTGATGTAAGGTCTTAAGGGAAAGGAGGAACTACAGATGCTGCTTACGTCCTACGAAGTGTTTGAAGATAAAAGTGGAAAAGCTTAATTTCATTTACTTTAGGGTCTTATCCAGTTTTTATTTTAATATTTTATACATTAAAACTATGATCAATTGAGACTTGAATATACTTTGAGGCTCTCCACAAAGGTTTAGTAGGAACTCTGGACAGCCCCTTGCCAGCATCCAAACTACACAGTCCCTTCGCTTTGGCAATAACGTGGAGTTTGGAAGCAATTGTGCTGAATAAATGTTTCTCAGCCCTTAAATGGCCTTTCTGTGCTTAGCACCCATGTCTTAAATAGCTCAGTTGGTTCTCTCTCACAGCAATTTTCAAGTAAAATGAAAGGCCAAAAGAATTGCACTTGACTCGAATTTTGTGTGCACCGAAGGGCAGGGCAATGTGGTAAAGATTATTTGCATAGAAAGTTGGAGGCCGAGCGTGGTGGCTCAAGCCTGTAATCCCAGCACTTTGGGAGGCTGAGGCAGGTGGATCACGAGGTCAAGAGATCGAGACCATCCTGGTCAACATGGTAAAACCCCGTCTCTACTAAAAATACAAAAAATTAGCTGGGCATGGTGGTGCCTGTAATCCC
>CAUYOR010133126.1:0-17015 GCA_963573925.1 Callimico goeldii
CGCCAGGCTGATTTTTGTATTTTTAGTAGAGATGGGGTTTCATCAGGTTGGCCAGCTGGTATCAAACTCCTGAACTCAAGTGATCCACCCACCTCAGCCTTCCAAAATGCTGGAATTACAATCGTGAGTCACTGCACCCAGCCTAAAAAAAACTGTTTTTATTGAAACATAATTCCTGTAATATACAATTCACCTTGTTTATTTATTTTATTTTTTTGTGGAGATGGAGTCTTGCTCTGTCGCCCAGGCTGGAGTGCAGTAGCGAGGTCTTGGCTCACTGCAACCTCTGTCCCGCAGTGGGTTCAAGCAGTTCTCCTGTCTGAGCCTCCCAAGTAGCTGGGACGACAGGTGCATGCCACCACACCGGGCACATTTTTGTATTTATAGTAGAGGTGGGGTTTCACCATGTTGATCAGACTGGTCTCAAACTCCTGATCTCAGGTGATCCACCCACCTTGGCTTCCCAAAGTGCTGGGATTACAGACTTGAGCCACTGTGTCCAGCCTAAAATTCACTACTTTAAAGGGAACACTTCAGCTAGTTTTAGTACAGTCACTATGTTGTACAACCATCACTGCTATCTAATTCCAGAACATTTCCATCCCCCCAGAAAGAAGCCCTGTACCATTAGCAGTTGGTCCCATTCTCCCCTCTCCCAGGCCTTGGCAACCACTGAGCTGCTGTCCCCATGGATTTGCCAATTCTGGGTATTTCATTTAAATGGAGTCACACATGATGTGGCCTTGAGTGACTGGCTGCTTTGTGCTTCCAGGGTTCGCCTATGTTGCAACGTGCATCAGAACCTCATTCCTTTTGATGACAGAGTACTGTTTCATTGTGTGGATGTACCACATGCTGTTAATCAAAAGGTTCTTTTTTGGTTCGTTTTGAAGAGGGTCTTGCCCTGTCACCAAGGCTGGAGTGCAGTGGCATAGTCATAGCTCACTGCAGCCTTGGACTCTTGGGCTCAAGTCATCTTCTGCTTAGCTGGGACCACAGGCGTGCTCACCATACCTGGCCAATTTCAAAAATTGTTGTAGAGATGGGGTCTTGTTATATTGCCCAGGCTGTTCTCAAATTCCTGGGCTCAAATGACCCTCTCACCTCAACCTCCTAAAGTGCTGGGATTATAGGCATGAGCCACTGTGCCTGGCCCAAAAGGCTCTTTTAAAGACAGGATCAGGTCTTACCATGTCCCTTCCCACAACTCTGTAATGGCTCCTCTGGCAGTGAGAGCAAACTCCACGCTCCTCCGCTGGCCCCAGGGCTCTGCAAGGCAGGCCCCTCCTGTGTATGAGCTCTGCCTGCTTTTCTCCTGGTCATCCCCTGGGTTTCAGCTGCTCTGGCCTGGCTTACCCTTGAGCTGGTCAGACTCACAGCAGCTTCAGGACCTTGGCCAGTGGCCTCTGAAGTCTCTATCGGGACTACTCACTCCTATCCTATTTTGTTTGTTTTTACATTTTATTATGGAAAACTTTCAGAGACAATACTGAAAACCAAATCGAATACTGAAGCCCTCTCCCCAATGTATCATTGTGAAGCAAAACTCAACATCCTGTCATTTATTCTGTCGATATTTTAGCATTATGTCTAAAAATATAAAAACTCTTCCTCAAAACATAACCGCAATGCTCTTATCAAACCTAAACAATAAACCTTGTTCTGTTAATATCATCCAGCATATAGTGAGTGTTCGAATTTTCCCCATTGGCCCATACATTTTTTAGATGAAAGGCTTCAATTTATTTTTATGGAACTTTTACTTGGAACACGGTGGGTTCCTGCCTGTCTCCAGAATTAGGTGGCTTCTTAATGCAGATAAGTGTTCTTTTATTTTATGCTGCTGCCTTGTTTGTTCTGTAAGTTAACCTGTCATATTTTTCTTTCTCTCTCTCTGTCTCTCTCTCTCTCTCTCTCTGTCCTTGCAATTGACATGGTGAAGAAACTGAATTGAATATACTTTAGAGTCCCTGCTGTCTGGATTTTGCTGATTGTATCTTCAATGTGTCATGTAATATGTTCTCCTGTCCCTTGCTCCTGCAAAATGGCAGTTAGGTCTAGAGGCTTGATCACTGTCAGGTGAGATATTTAGCAAGAATATGTCAAAGTTAATGCTGTGTCCTTCCTGTGGGACGCTCACGATAACATGGCTTCTCTTTTTGTGAGTTTAGTCAGCCACTGACAAGCATCGCATAGGTGCTTTAACTCATAAGGGCATGTATAATGGTGGTATTGGATCCAGGGGTCCAGTGAGGGGTGGTTTTGTCCCCAGGGGAGATTTGGCCATGAGTAGAAACATTTTTGGACTGGGGAGATGCTACTGCCATCTGGTGGGTGGGGGCCAGAGATGCTCCCAAGCATCCTATGATACACAGGATAGTCCCATGCAGCAGTTACCCACCTCGGATGTCACTGTCTCCGAGGTTGAGAAACCCTGTCCTAATCCGGCACCACTTCTTTGTGGTAGACCGAGCCAACTCTCCACTGCACTCCGGCCTGGGTGACACAGATGCACTGCACTCCGGCCTGGGTGACACAGCAAGACTCTCTCCAAAATAATAATAATTTTTTTTAAAAAACACTGAAACTCGCACATCCTGGGAACCACCTCAGTTCTTTAGCAAGGTACTGTGCTGAGCTTTGTGTAAATGTCCTGGCAGACTGGGGCTACCGGGTGAGCATAAAGTACATCCCTGTCCATTGACTTTGGGCTCGTTTGGACCACGGGGATGTTAGCAGGCTTGATGTGATCAAAGACTTGAACTGTAGCCTTCCTACACTTACTGTTTAAAAATATAAGCACCGCTGGGCATAGTGGCTCATGCCTGTAATCCCAGCACTTTGGGAGGCTGATGGGAGGATCACTTGAGTCCAGGAGTTTGAGACCAGCCTGGGCAACATAGTGAGACACTGTTTCTACAGAAAATGAAAAAATTCTGTCCAGGCAGTGGCTCACACCTGTAATCCCAGCACTCTGGGAGGCCAAGGCAGGTGGATCACCTGAGGTCAGGAGTTCAAGACCAGCCTGGCCAACGTGATCACAGTCAGGTGAGATATTTAGCAAGAATACGTCAAAGGTAATGCAATGCACTTTCTTTGGGAGGCTCACAATAACATGCTTTCTCTTTTTATAGTTTAGCCAGCCACTGATGAGCATAGCATAGATGACTTAACTCATAAAGGCATCTACTAAAAAATACAAAAATTAGCCAGACGTGGTGGCACATGCCTGTAATCCCAGCTATCCGGGAGGCTGAGGCAGAAGAATTACTTGAACTTGGGAGGCAGAGGTTGCAGTGTGCCGAGATCACTCCATTGCACTCCAGCCTGGGCAACAAGAGTGAAATTCCAAGAAAAAATTAGCCAGACGTGGGTTTGCACGTCTGTAGTCCCAGCTACTTGGGAGGCTGAGGCTGGAGGATCACTTGAACTCAGGAGTTAGATGTTACAGTGAGCTATGATTGCACCATTGCACTCCAGCCTTGGTGACAGAGTGAGACCCTCTCCCTGCACAGCAGTCTACACAGATTCCCTCACTTCTGTTTACAGTTGTGAAGCACTCCTCCTTTGTCGGGCTGTGCTGTCACTTATTCAACTGCTCTGCTATTAATGGTGTTTGCATTGTTTCCAGTCTTGCTTTTACTGGTAGAGCTGCCGTGAATAAACTTGTGCAAACATCTTTTCATGCTTTTGCCAAAGTGTCTTTGTTACTGCAGATATTTTCTTGACTGTCTTCTTATTCAGAATTCATCTTAAATAAATGTCACCTCCTCAGAGTGGTCCTTCTTGATTGCACTGGCCAAAGTGGTCACTCTTCCCCAAGTCACTGCTGAATCTATCATTTGCCCTGCCTTATTTTTCTGTGCCTTACCCTGGACATGTGTTTACCATTGTGTAAGCTCCTTGAGGGTGGGGAATTTGTCTTATTCTCTACACCCCTACCTCACCGTAGCAACAAAGCCCAGCACAGTACCTTGCTAAGGAACTGAGGTGGTTCCCAGGATGTGAGAGTTTCAGTCTTTTTTTAAAAAAATTATTATTATTTTGGAGAGAGTCTTGCTGTGTCACCCAGGCCCGAGTGCAGTGCATCTTGACTCACTGTAACCTCCACCTCCAAGTTCAAGCGATTCTCCTGCCTCACCCTCCTGAGTAGCTGGGACTATGGGCGCATGCCACCATGCCTGGCTAATTTTTGTATTTTTAGTAGAGGCCAGGCTGATCTCGAACTCCTGACCTCAGGTGATCCACCTGCCTCAGTCTCCCAAAGTGCTGGGATTACAGGCGTGAGCCACCATGCCCAGCTGAGGCTTTCAATCTTAAAACTGGGACAGTCCTGGGCACATGGGGACTATTTGGTCACCCTACCTGTCACATAGTAGGTGCTCATTAAATATTAATTGAATGAATTCATACAGACTGGGGGTAGGTATGTCTTACTTGACCTACACAGCATCTAATGAAATGTAATTTCATTAGATGGCTTTTACAAACCAGAGTGTTTCATATGAAAATCTGAACTCCTACTTTCTGGAAAAATCAGCTGGTTTCATAACACAGACCTGCATTTCCACAGGGCAGCCGTCAACAGCAGCTGGACTTTGGTTGTCTCTGTGGATGGCACCTGTGCGTACCAGCTCCTGGTGGCACCTACGGCTCATGCTCTGCTCTCCTCCTGACCTGCTTGACGTTGGCAGGTAGGCATTTGGGTTTTTTGTGGCTTGATGGGTTAGCGGCACAAACTTCTGAACCAGGCAGATTTTGATGTAGGGCAGGGCAGCGATGTCTACTAGTTCTGCAACCTACCTGTGGCTGGTTTCCCAAGCTCTCGGGCCTCAGTTTCCTCGACTTCACCTCTGACTCTTCTCTTAAGGGTTAAGGCACTGTCTCTAGTCACCCCTCTTAAAATGCAAATGTCTTACCAGGTCGGAGGATGTAGTAATCCATCATTTCTCCTTTCCCCATTCCCCTCCCCACCACCATCCCATGGGACAGCGGGGCCCTGGAGGGCCTGAAGTTCCTCCTTCCCCCTTCACATTGTGGGGACATGGAGCTCAGGGCCATGTTTGTTGTTTGTGACTCAGTGTGCCTCAGGCTAATCGGGGAAACAGGACCCCCAGTGTGGGTCACCCCGTGGTACACAGGGCTGGGACTGGAGACTAGAGGTGGGAAGGGAGAGGGCGCCTGAAGCAGAGGCTGGCTGGGATGGAGAATGAGGGGCAGGAGCTGATATAGGGGGCAGGTCTTCCTGTTCCCTCTTAAAATGCAAAGCCCCTGGGAGGGCCAGGCAAGGCTCTTTTCAGTTTCTCATGCTGCTCTAGGAAGTGAAAGGTTTGAGACTCTGGAAGCCTGAAATCGGGACTTAGACCCACTCCATGGACGCCCCTCCTCAGCCCCAGTGACCATGTGGGTGCTGGTGCTGCTGCTGGAGACAGGCCTCGGGGCTCTGAGGAGCTGAATGGACCATCTTGGCTCCAGGGTCCCTCTGGGAATCCCCTCCTTCCTTTCCAACTGAGTTGCTCTTCTCCCAGCAGGTCTTCCCCAAGCATTCCATCCCCATCCAGGGAGGCATATCCACTCTGAATGTCCCCCATCAGAGCGTGGCTCCTTCTCTTGTGACTGCTATACTTGTCTGTTTCTCCAGGAGAGTTGTGAATTCCAAGGGCACAGGGGTTGTTGTCTGCCTTGCTCACGGCTGTCTCTCTTCCACTCAGCATCTAGCCCAGCGTCTGTACACAGCAGATGCGAAGTGTGTGTGAATGAATGGAGGGACACAATCCGCTCCTGTGTAGTTCAGCCAGGCCTGTGGTGAAGGAGGGGAGCTCAGAGAGGAAAAGAGATTTCTCCAGCTTGGACAGGTGCTTCTTTGCCAAAGCCCGTGCCCGTGGTGGCTCTGCAAATTCACCCCAGTTGCTGCTTGTACAGTCTGTTGCCAGTGTGGATAGGATTGTCTCCAGCTTGGGTGATGGTGGGCTGCCCAGCTGAGGTCTTCCTCCCCAGAGGTTGGGGTCCTGGGTTCCTCCCTGGAAGGTGGCCCGCCTTTTATTTATTTATTTATTTGAGACAGTGTCTCACTCTGTCACTCAGGCTGGAGTGCTGTGACACAAACAGATCATTGCAGCTTTGACCTCTTGGGCTCAAGTGATCCTCCCACCTCTGCCTCCCAAAGTTCTGGGACCACAGGCATGGCCCACCATGCCTGGCTAATTTAAAAATTTTTATTTTGTAAAGATGGAGTCTCACTATGTTGCCCAGGTTGGTCTAGAACACCTGGGCTAAAGCGATCTTCCAGCCTTGGCCTCCCAAGGTGCTAGGATTACAGGTGTGAGCCACCATGCTCAGCCTGCCCAGCCTCTTAAATAGCCCAGGGAGCAGTACTGGGCTGGGGGAAGGAGAGGGGAGTGTGGGTTTGGCTGGAACCACTGGTCCCCCTCCCCCGCCAGGGAAAATTCAGGACCCAACCGCCATGTGTCCTCATGGGTGAGCATGTCTGCCAGGGGTTTCCCTTCCTCTCCTCTTCCCACAAGTGTGTCCCTGTCTCTCTGGCCTTTTCTCCCAAACCTACTCAACAAGGTAGAGGGCTCTGGTCAACTGTCAACCTCAGAGCCTGCCTGGCAGAGGAAGGCAGGCCCAGTCACCTTTACCCAGTCAAGATACCTGGAGGGGAGCATGCACCCGTCTGCTGAGGACTTCAGCCCAGAACGCTTACACTGCAGGTGCAAACACTTTCCCAGTGGGGATTGTCCTTGACCAGGCTGTTGGGTCCACAGCTGTGCAGCCCCGCCCTGCCTGGACCTGCAGCTATCAGCTGCAGGCTGCGCGGGGGAAATATTGCAGCATTTCCCCCTTTCTTTCCCCCATTTCTCTCTACTGAATTGAAAAAGGAAGGTCATAAATGTAGCAGGTTCATTAACTAGAAAATACACTCCAAACCACACAAATGAAGTTCAACCGACTGGCAAAATAACATTTTTTATTGCTTTGCTCTTGCTGGGTGAGAGGGAGGTTTTTGTTTCCGTCTTTGAGTAGTTCTGAGCCTCTCCCCATCGTGGGCATTGCTGGCAGCTCCTGCTGGCCTTGGCTTTGGTCTGATCAAATGTAGTTCTAAAAAGTCCTTCCTGGGGCCAGAGAGCAGGACAGGAACGCTGAGGCCCAGAGAAGCTCCTTATTCAAAGTCACTCTAGGACTTTGGGTGTAGGAGCTTTTAAAGATCCTGCAAAAATATCGGAGACCTCAAAATATTTATTGGCTACCAAATGGGAAAAGAAAACTGTGAAATCGAAATTAATAAATGTTAAATGTCTACAAAATGTAACATTAGGTCAACTGCATTAATTATGACATTAGGTATTCATAAATGTGTCATTATGCGTGAAAGCAATTTGTCAGCTACATTTTCTCACTTGGTAAGAATTCCCAAGTAGACAAGAGAATGGATGAGAAGGCAGAGCCAACTGCCAGTTAAATCAGTGCCTGGGCCGGGCGCAGAGGCTCACGCCTGTAATCCCAGCTCTTTGGGAGGCTGAGGCTAGCAGATCATGAGGTCAGGAGATGGAGACCACCCTGGCTAAGTTGGTGAAACCCTGTCTCTACTAAAAATAAAAAAAAAAAATAGCTGGGCATGGTGGCAGGTGGCTATAGTCCCAGCTACTCCATAGGCTGAGGCCGAAGGATCGCTTGAACCCGGGAGGCAGAGGTTGCAGTGAGCCAAGATCACGCCACTGCACTTCAGCCTGGGTGACAGAGTGAGACTCCATCTTAAAAAGAAAAAAAAGACAGAAAGAAAAGAAAAGATTCCCATATCCAACTCCCAACACCTTCCTGAGTCCCATGCCCTTTGGGCATCCCCACCTGGCCAACCCCAGGGCCTTCAGCCTCAACGCAGCCCAGTGGGACTCACCACCTTCCTTCTGCAGACCTCCCCATCACATGGCTTGCTCTGCCCTGAGGTTCCCCCTCTCAGTGAATGGCAGAGACACACAGGTGGGCTGAGTATCTCGGGTGGGTATCCAGTTAGCAAGATGTAGTCAGAACTGGGAGGGAAGTGGCTGGGAGTGAGGTGTGTCCAGTGGTCAGGGGAGCCATCCCTGAGAAAAGGATATTGTCCTGAGAGCTGAATGATGAGACACAGCTGGCTTTTCCAGGAGCTGGAGGAAGTTTTCTGAACAGGAGAACTAGCAAGTGGAAAGGCCCCGAGGTAGGGGCAGCAAAGCTGGCGTGTTTGGAGAGTGACAGGACAGCCAGTGGGAGGTGAGGGTGGTGGCTGAGGATGCTGCCTGGGGTGACACTGGAGAAGTCAGCAGGCAGAGCTTGAATTTTCTCCAGAATTCAGCAGAAGGTGTTGGAAGCAAAGGTAACATCACCTGATTTATATTTTAAAAGGATCCTGCTGGGGCACAGTGGCTCATGCCTGTAATCCCAGCACTTTGGGAGGACGAGGTGGGTGCATCACCTAAGGTCAGGAGTTCAAAACCACCCTGGCCAACATGGTGAAACCCCGTCTCTATGAAAAATACAAAAATTAGCTGGGCATGGTGGCACACGCCTGTCATCCCAGCTACTCAGCAGACTGGGACGGGAGAATTGCTTGAACTTACGAGGTGGAGGTTGTAGTGAGTTGAGATCATGCCACTGCACTCTAGCCTGTGTGACAGAGCAACACTCCATCTACAAAATAAAGTAAAATAAAATAAAATAAAATAAAATAAATGTATTCTGGCCATGCAAAGTGGCTGATCTCAGCACTTTGGGAGGTTGAGGCAGGAAGATTACTTGAGCCCAGGAGTTTGAGACTACCCTGGGCAACAGAGAAAGACCCCATCTCTACAAAAAATTTAAAATTAGCCAGATGCAGTGGTGCACACCTGTAGTCCCAGCTACTTGGGAGGCTGAGGTGGGAGGATCACTTGAGCCTGGGAGGTTGAGGCTGCAGTGAGCTGTGACTGAGCCACTATACTCCAGCCTGCGTGGCAATATCAATATTTAATTTATCAACAAATCAATAAATAAAAGAATGAAAGGATCCCTCTGGCTGCTGGTAGGCGGTGGAGCTGGAAGCATTTAGGGAGTTGACTTGGAGAAGGAATAGGGGGCCAAGGGTGTGTTAGGAAACAGAACCTGGGCGTATTTTGGAGATAGAGCTGATGGAATTTGCCAGTTGCACACAGAGGGTGGGACAAAGAGAGGGATCAGGATGATGCCTGAACAGCTGAGATGGGGCATGTGGCGGGGGGGCAGGTGCAGAAGGAAACGGAAATTCCTGTTTTGAATTCCTGTGGTATCGAGCATGTCAAGCAGGCATCCACATATCTGGGCCTGGAGCTGAAGATAGAAGTCAAGGCTGGAGGTGTGAGTGTCGCTGGATACACAGAGCCTCACCGCCTGGTGCCATGCGAGTGCTCTTCGGCTCACTCTCCTGCTTCCCATTGGACTGTGAGCTCCCTGAGGGCAGGATGGGGTCTCAATATTATTATACCCCCTGGGTTCTGGGTTGGAAGCCACCCAACAAATACTTGAGGAATGAATAAAGGCATAAATATTGATTTCGCGTATCCATTTAAAAGTGTTTACTGTGGTTCATGCCTGTAATCTCAGCACTTTGGGAGGCCAAGGTGGGCAGATCACGAGGTCAAGAGATCGAGACCAGCCTGGCCAACATGGTGAAACCTCGTCTCTACTAAAATTACAAAAATTAGCTGGATGTGGCAGCACGTGCCTGTAGTCCCAGCTACTCGGGAGGCTGAGGCAGGAGAATCGCTTAAAACTGGGAGGTGGAGGTTGCAGGGAGCTGAGATCACACTACTGCACTCCAGCCTGGTGACAGAGCGAGACTTCATCTCAAAAAAAAAAGTGTTTGCTGAGCACTTACTCTGTGCCTGGTTCTGTTCTAGGGGTTGGAAGTATGACTGTAAGTGAGGCAATGTTCCTTCAACTTAGATTTCAGTGGGTGAGACAGGCCAGAACCAAGCCAACGAATATATAATGTAATGAGGAACAGTAACAAGAACTAGGAACAAAAATTAAGCAAGATAAGGAGATAAAGAGGCCTAGGGATGCTCCTTGGAGGGAGGTTAGAGGAGCTGCCTTAAGGAGAGGACATTTGAATGGAGATTTGTGTGATGGGCCAGCACTGTGGCAGCAGGAGCAACAAGTGCAAAGGCCCTGGGGTCAGGACAAATATGTCTATCCATGTGTTGCAGGCTAAGATGTCTATCTGTGTGCTGCTCAGGGCAGACACACTTGGGGGCTGATGGGAGTAGGCGAAGGTCTTCCTATTTCTCACTCTTACGTGGAGTACATTCCCTTGACTAAGTGGCTAGAGATTTGAAAAGGCTTGAAAATTCGCTAGCAGGAGCATTTTTTCCTTTTCCATAATTTCTAGGTTCAAGAAGAGCCACTGAGTAAAGAGGTAAGAGCCTCTTGTAGGGAAAGAGAACAGGAGAGGCAGGAGGACTCTCAGCCTCGCCCGGGCTGTCCTGTCACTGGGGGTGGGGTGTGAGTTAAGCTCAGGGACACAAAGTGCCTTGATGATGGCGCTGTGTAATAACGTGCCCGTCTTGATGGGGCTGTTACCTGCAATCATGGAAGGCGCCTCTGACCACACTGCCTGAGTGCTGAGATGCTTCTGCTCTAGAAAGTTTTTGCCCTGATTACGTTATTTTAGCTTCACAACATTCCCACTTAGAGGGTGCAGGGCATAGGAGCAGCACCCCGAGTTTTGTGATGTCAATTTCAGGGGGTGGAGGCAGATCTAAAATCAGAGGCTTCACACTCCCCACTCTTGGCTCCTCTCCTTTCCCCAGCAACCACCAAAGAGAATTTTGGGGAAACTGAGGCTGTTGTTGGCTCCGGGTCTCAGTGGAGAAGCCTTCAGGGTAGCAGGAGGACTGAGGCAGAGGGCTGGTTCCCCACCCCTGGTCTGTTTCTGAAGCTGGATTTGGTTAGAGGGACTTGGATCGGATGTTGGGCCAGAAGGGACACAGGGAGGGATGCCTGTGGAAGGGGTGGGGGACAAGGGTCTCCCAACTTCCCAGAAGAAGCAGTTATTTGTTTCTGGGTAACTGTGACCCGTTGAAAATGCTGTGCAAACTCGTGTCTCCATTTCCTCCCAGCCACACCTGTCCAGGCACCTCTGTCCTCTGGCTCTCCCTCTGCAGTCGGCCTCCCTCCACCCAGCCCTGCCCAGGCCAGAAATCCTGGGGGAAGCTGGACACAAGTTACTGGAGTCGCTAGGTTGGGAGAGACAGCTGTTCCGGGTGATGAGACTCAACCAGAGACAGTGCCACTTTCTGTTTGGAAGAACTATGCTAACAGCAGCAGCGACAGCAGTAATAATAAAGCTGACACTTCTACCGTCTCGTGATGGACTGTTACTAACCCCACTTTACAGAGGTGGAAACAGGTTTGCAGAGGTTGGTGGCTTTCCCAAGGTCACACATTTAGGAAGAGGCAGAGGTGGAGTTTGAACCCTCACGTGGCTGACCACCCTGCTTGTTCTGCCTGACTGAGCTCAGAGCCCTGTCACTCACTGGGGGCCTTGGCCTCTGCCTCTCCTTGGACGGCCTCTGCAGGTGGCTGTTGCTTTCAGAACCTCCTGGAACTGGTCTTCCTGCTGCAAACAGGCTGGCTCTCCCCGGAACTGGGCAAGCTGTGCATGGGGAGGAAGCGTGTGCTCCAGGCATTGTATGGAGCTAAACCACACCCTCTCACTCTCCTACAAAACCCCTGCAGAACCCTGCAAAACCCCTCAGTCTCCTGCAAAACTCCTGTTATGGAAGCCCAGAGCTGGCAAGGCCTGTTCTGCATGTAGAGATGTGGGGCAAGAAAAGGTTTTGGAATTTCAGATGCCAGTGGGTGGGAGTCCAGGGAGCTCCCCAGGGACTCTGCCTTCTGCCCGCCCCTTTCCTGTTCCTGCCTCCACCTGCTCCTCCCTCTCACCTCCTCAGACTCTGAAGTTGCTTAGCCTCAACCCAGGAGGCCAGGAGGCCAGGGGCAGAGCCTCCCGCTGCTGTGACTCTACGGTTTGCAGTTCTCAGCACTTTCTCGCACCCTGGGAGGGAGGCAGGTGGTGACACTCACAACCCACCTGGGAAGGGTCTGAGGCTCAGACAGATGAGGCACCCAGGATGGCACAGTCTGGCAGGGGAGAGCCAGGACTGGCAGCCTGGTCTTCGAATGGTGGAAAGGAAGTGCTGGTAACTGATTCCACCTGTGGCTTCTGCCACGACCAGCCCGTCCTACCTGAACTGAGACCGTGTTCCCCAGAGAAAAAAATGGAAGCTATCTAACGTTTGTTGAATAATTGCCAATGTGCCAATTCCAAGGGCTTCGCAGGGACTACTAATTCTCATTCCACCACAACCTGTGTGATAGGCACTGGTAGTCTCCATTTTATAGATGGGGAAACTGAGGCACAGGGAAGTTAACACCACACAGCTAGTGAGTAGCACAGCCAGGATTCAAATGCAGCCCCCAGAGAACTGCTAGGTCAGATACTGCAGTATTTGATACTGATTTATGGAAAATATTTTAAGTGAAAAGTTAAATATGTTTAAAATTTTAAATTGCCTTTTTTGAAAAGAATGCAATGGTATGAAATTGAGAACGTCTCAGAGGATTCTCTGCATTTTTTTTTTAACCTGTATTGGGGGCTGGGTGGGGCAGCTGCCAAGGGACAGGCTCTGTAGTCAAGTCAGAAGGCTCTGGATTTGGGTCCTGTGTCTCCCCTCATCAGCAGTGGGCAGATTATAGAACTTGGAGTCTGTTTCCTTCTCTGTAAGGTGAGAATGATAATATCTTCTAGCTCATAGGGTTGTTGGGAGGATTAATTTAGAAAATACATATAAAACACGTGGCACAGTGTTTGACATATAGTAGCAATTCAATAAATTATGACTTTTATTATTTTAAGAAATCTGCAACTTTTTGTGAGCATTTAGGTGGTGTGGTGGGGAGATCTCCAGGGCCTGTGTCTCCATTATCTCTTGCTTGCATAACAAATCACCCCAAATCTTAGTGCTTTAAAACAACACCATTTATTTTGCTCAATTTGGGTGCTCTGTGCAGCATTAGAAGGTAGCCTGCATTGGGGCTGGAGCACCCACTTTCAAAATGGGTTACTCACCTGCCTGGTATGTAGGTCCTGGCTCAGTTGAGAGGTGGGCTGAGGCCATGGGCCAAGGGCCTCATCTTCCCTCCATGTCAGTTTCTCATGGGCTGCTTGGGCTTCCTCACAACATGGTGGCTGGATTCTAATAGTGAGCATCCCAAGAGAAGTGAATAAAGGCTGTGTTCTTTGGAAGGGCCCTATATACAAAAAAAAAAGCCCCCAAATGCAGAATGAGCCAAGAAACCTAAGAATGAGGCCGATAAATCTAGTTTGTTCATAAAGGGTGATTTATTGGGCAACGTATAGACAGAAGCATGGTCCTGGGCAGCCACAAGACATATAGCTCTCTGTGCTGTCACTCCCCAGATCTGAGGCTTATATAACACAGGGGAAGGGGGTACGTGCTCTGGCAAGACAACTAAAGGCAATGTTCTAGAACAGGTGAGAGTGCTATGTGCGTCACAGTTCACCATCTATGTGATAGCTCACATTTGCTTTGTTCTTACACTAGGGACAGTAAACAAAGCGGGATCAGGAGGCATTCATGGCACTGGGGCTACTCAGAAGTCAACATGGCAGAGTAGCACCCAAGGAAGAGTCACTTTTGTCTCCACAGTCTGTCTCACCCTTTATGACCTAGATTTGGAAACCACATAACATCATTTCTGTTGAAGCAGTCACACGGGTTCTCCAGATTCAAGGGAGGGAACATAGAACCTTACTCAATGAGTGCATCAGAGCATGTAGCACGAGACGTGTTTGTGTGTGTGTGTGTGTGTGTGTGCGTGTGTGTTTGAGATGGAGTCTTGCTCTGTGGCCCAGGCTAGAGTGTAGTGGTGCATTCTTGGCTCACTGCAACCTCTGCCTCCTGGGTTCAAGGGATTCTCCTGCCTCAGCCTCCTGAGTAGTTGGGATTATAGGCATGCGCCACCATAATATAATTAAGGCATGCCTATAATCCCAATAATTTTTGTATTTTTAGTAGACACACAGTTTCACTGTCTTGGCCAGGCTGTTCTTGAATTCCTGACCTAAAGTGATCCGCCTGCCTCGGCATCCCAAAGTGCTGAATTATAGGTGTGAGTCACTATGCTCGGCCAGTATTGTCTTGACCATCTTTGGAAAATACACTTTCCCACACTCGGTCACCAGCCTATTTCATTAGACAGCAGTGGGTTGACATGAGGGATCTATGTTTCTTATTCTAGCTGCAGTCTCACGTGGATTGGTCAATGCCAGTTGGCTGCCCTCTTCCAGGTAGGAAGTATGGGATCCAGGCTTATCCTGCTGTGTGATGCTGCCCATCTTAAATATGTGCCCTTGAAGTCAGTGTAAGAGAGGAAGAGAAAAGTGTAGATGAAATTATAGGGGTTTTATGGCCAGATCCAGAAGCGATGCCCACTTCTGCCTGCACCTCATTGGCTAGAATCCAGGTAGATGGCTCCACACTGGCTGCAAGGGGAGTTGGGAAATGTAGTTTTCCTACATGCCCAGGAGAAGGAGAGGGGAAGGGGGAGCCACACTCATCTTCTAAGACCTCGCCTCCAGGAGATCAGGCTCTGAGGCTGTTTTGTTCATTGCTGTATTCCTAGTATCCATTACATTGCCTGGCACATAGGTGCTATGCAAATATGCCTTCAAAGAGTGAATGAACAAAGAGGTGGCCTCCTCATTGGCTCTGGTTTCTGAGCTTTGGGGTCATATTCATGAGGCTGAATAAATCTTGTTGTTGATGTTTGGAGTGGTCTACATAGAAGATCTAGAAAGTTCAAGTTTTACCCACCGTCGTCAATCCACCAGTGAGTTCTTGTGGAAGCTGTGGCTAGGGTGGGGCTGGAGTGGCCACCATGTCAGGGGTGCCCATGCTTCCTGGGACATGGGAAGTGAGTGTGTAGAGTTGAGTGCTGAGGGACATCGGGCAGTATCAAGACCATCTGTCACTGGGGGAAGTCACAGAAGGTTATGGAGGATCAGGAGGGCTCCGGCGGGTGAAAGGGCCTCAGAAAGGTCATACTCATCTTCCAAGTAAGTTTCAAGGTGAAGGTGGATTGGATGTAAACACCCACTCACCCGGAACCCCAACATAGATGTCCTGGAGGTGCCCCAGCACCTGACGGCACAGTGACCAATGCCCAACTCATCCATCTGGCTGCTGCCTGTGGCAAAATGATAAATAAAGTCTTGATTGACTTTCAAGTAAGAAATTAGTTTCCTGGATCTGTCAGGAAGATGACCCACCTCCAGCCTGGGGGATGTGGTGCTGCCAGGGACCCTGAAGGGTTATAGAAACGAGATGTTCACCAGTTCTCCTTGGCTTGGAAGCTGACCCTTCCCATCCCTCCATTAATTCCCATACATATCCCTTCTCTCAGCTCCTTGTGTCCCTTAAGCCATGGGTGCCGGAGCCACTGGTGGAACTAGGAAGACTGGACAAAGAATCATTGGCAGAAAACTGAGAGGAGGAAGATTTGAGACATTGCATTTCAAGGGCTTTGACAGCATCCAGTTTGCACCAGCTCACAAAATAGGCAGCGAGAAGATACACAATAAAGATTCCATTAATTTGGAAAGAAATAGAAGACACTTTTAAAGCAGCTCCTCTTTTGTTAATAACAATGCTAATAAAATAAAAATAACAGCCTCCATTTATTTACTTATTTAGTGTTGGAGTCTTCTTCTGTCGTCCAGGCTGGAGTGCAGTAGCATAATCACAGCTCACTGCAGCCTTGAACTCCCTTGCTCAAGCGATCATCCTGCCTCAGCCTTCTGAGTAGCTGGGACACAGGTGTGCACCACCACACCAGCTAAGTTAAAAACATTTTTTAAAAACAGGGTTTTGCTGTGTTGCCCAGCCTGGTCTAGAACTCTTGGCCTCAAGTGATTGTCCCACCTCAGCTTCCTGAGTCACTGGAATTACAGGCATGAGCCACTGTAAATAAATAAAAGTCTAGCCATCATTTATTGCGCAGGATGCATCCCCACTGTAGTGAGTAAGTTACGAATGGTTTTCTGACTTAATACTCTTGCTCCAAAGGGGCCTTAGGTAAGGCACGCAGGGGACCTGTCCAGGTGACTTCTTGTACATCATCTCCTTCCTGCTAAGCAGGACTGGGTGGCTGTGTGTATGTGTGTGTGTGGCAGGGGGCTACATGAGTTCTCTGTAACTCAACCCTCAGGGTCACTTGATTGGTGTCTGTTCCTCTTGTGGAACTATAAGCCCCAGAGAGCAAAACCAATTTCTGTTTCTCTCATAGTTTTGTCTTAACTACTCACATGGCAGAACTTCATTCATATTTGTTGAATAAATAAACAACCCAAAGGGTTAGATTCTCCAGGACCTCTTAGCGCCTCCCTTGGAACTTGGAGTCATGATTCTCAGGAAGATCTAGAGTTCAGGTTTAACTCACATTAAACTTGGGAGGAGGGACCTGAGGACCCTGGTCTCCAGCTGTGGTAGCTTTCCTTCTTTAGAAAGTCATTCTATTCTGATGATTAATGGCTGTGTAACAAACCAGCCCAAAACTTAGTAGTTTACAGCAACAATTTGTTATCAACCCTCACATTTCTGTGGGATGACAAGACTTAACTGTGTGGATCTCTCTTGGGGTCTGAATTAGTCCGTTCTTGCATTACTATAAAGAAATACCGGCCGGGCGTGGTGGCTCACGCCTGTAATCCCAGCACTTTGGGAGGCTGAGGTGGGTGGATCACGAGGTCAAGAGATTGAGACCATCCTGGTCAACACGGTGAAACCCCGTCTCTACTGAAAATACAAAAAATTAGCTGGGCATGGTGGCGCGTGCCTGTAATCCCAGCTACTCAGGAGGCTGAGGCAGGAGAATTGCCTGAACCCAAGAGGCGGAGGTTGCGGTGAGCCGAGATCGCGCCATTGCACTCCAGCCTGGGTAAC
>CAUYOR010133127.1:0-11019 GCA_963573925.1 Callimico goeldii
GCGTGTGCCTGTAATCCTGGCTACTCAGGAGGCTGAGGCAGGAGAATTGCCTGAACCCAGGAGGTGGAGGTTGCGGTGAGCCGAGATCACGCCATTGCACTCCAGCCTGGGTAACAAGAGTGAAACTCCATCTCAAAAAAAAAAAAAACAAAAGACTTTCAAGTACTCAGAAGGTTATGTCAGTGGTAATATTCTTTTGGTGAAATAGAATGAGTTAAAAGTAAAAAAGTAATCATGTAAAATGTCCACATGCTAAAGAATAATTTATTGATACATTTTAAAAATTATGATGGTGGCTATAAAATGGCTATAGTATTTGGATACATTTTAAAGAATGATGTAACAAGGGTTTTTTAAATGTTCATATTTATTATGTACTGGAAGTTATATCTTTGGTTACAGAAACTTTATTTATTTATTTATTTATTTATTTTTATGACAGAGTCTTACTCTGTCACCCAGGCTGGAGTGCAGTGGCACCATCTTGGCTTACTGCAACCTCCACCTCCTGGGTTCAAGTGTTTCTCATGTCTTTCTAGTAGCTGGGACTACAGGCCTGTGCCACCATGCCCAGCTAATTTTTTTGTATTTTTAGTAGAGACGGGGTCTTGCCATGTTGGCCAGGCTGGCCTCAAGTAACCCACCTGCCTTGGCCTCCCAAAGTGCTGGGATTACAGGTGTGAGCCACTGCACCCAGCCTGAAGAAACATTTTAAATAATGTAAATGCAAAGGGAAGAAGGGGTTTCTCAAATTCTTTTAGGCAGTACACAAATAATTTGAAATATCGCCTTAGAGACCATCTGGTTCACCTCTCTTTGGGAATGAAAAACTTCTGCAAATAACTCTCTTAAGGTCTCCAAGTAACAAAAGGGACCAGACCCCAGTGTCCTGCCTCCTGTCCAGTCAGGCAGGTCCAACCCTGGCAGCCTTCCTGGTAAGGGTAAGTCCTCTATAGTCCTTGGCAGGAAAAAGCACGTGACAAAGAGCAAAGAGAAAAAGTGCCCAGATATGAGTGTTTGTCACTCTGCCAACCCTTAGGGGAGGGAGGTGAAACGTAAGCAACAAAATGCTGTCTTCCCTGCATCTTCATGGGGTTGCACAACCTTTTGATGCCTTCCTAAGACCACCCTTCATTTTCTTTCCCATCTTTTTCACCTCTGATTTCTGTGACTCTCCTGCCTTCATGTACTCATCAGGCACCTCTCTGGAGAAGCAGCCTTATCCCCACTGCTGCCGATGCCAGCAGGTGCCGGCCCAAGCCCGGCAGGCAGAAGAATGAGGCTGGAGAAAGGCTGACAGCTGGCACCTCCCTAGCTTTGTCTTGGCAGCTCCACTTTCAAGCTTTCTTTTTCTCACACCTACACCTGCATTTCAGCTCTGTTCAGACTCATTCAGCTACAGGTGGGGTGACCAAATAATGTATTCTCTCCATTAGCATGCATTTGAAAGATACAGAAGGGTGCTGTGCTATTCATAATTACACAAGAAAAATAAGTAGAATCCAGGACCATCTGGGCTCTAGGGTCACCTTAGCTACAGGGCTCTTAGTGAGGAAGGAAGGGAAAGCTGCTCAAAATGTTGGCTGAGGAGTGGGGAACGTCAGAGCAGCAGATAAACCAGTGAGATCTGGTCTGAAAATGAGTGATGAGACCCCATTGAGGAGACAGATGTAAAGACAATGTCTGGTGTGTTGTTTTCATCTAACACTCTGTGGAGAGCCAGCATTATTATGGATAAAATCAGCAGCAATCTACTTGATGTGATATGAGGAGGACAGAAAAATCCAGAAATTATACATATATGTTTTTGATGACTTCTGCAATGCCTGATATAGTCCCTAAATTAAAGTTATTGCGTAGGCTTCTGGAAATTACTGCATTTTACCTGGGTGACATAACTTGGTGGGCACATCGCAAATCCATCCTCTCTACCTTGTAGAGAAGTGTCATGAAAACATGGGTCACAAGGATAGGTAAGTTTTGGAGTGGAGACTAGAGATGACACAGGAAAAGATTCTGAACAGGAGGTACTGGACCACGCTAATTGGGAGGAGACCTTTTATGGGCTATAGCCTCTGGGGCAGGGATTCCATGGGGCACCTTCACATGTGCAACCCACTTAGTCCTTCCATAACCATGTGGGTGAGCACAGCCTTTCCTGCTTTACCCATGATGCAATGCCCAGGGCCTTTTGCTTCTTAAAGGGTCTTTGAAAAGATCATTACAGAAGACAGACTGTGCCAGAAATGAAAAAGAATAACCCTTTGTGTTCATGTAGTTCTACATGCTGATGAAAGCGTTCCTTTGCATTCTTTCATCCAGATGTGGCAGTAGCCCCATGAAATGGGCTGGAGGTGTCACTGACCACTTTACAATGAACACAGCTGAGGCCCATGCTCCAGGTGTTCTGACTTCAGGTTTGGTGATTTGGTGTTTTTTCTATAGGCCAAAACCTCTATACAGTTTATGAGGGATCAATCCTGACAAATTGTCGTTGGCCTTATAGGGAGGATTTTTGGCTCCTTCTAGTCATGCATGCTGAGAAAATATTCATTTACAACTTGATTGACATATAAACTTTACTGAAGTCTCTAAGTTCCTAAAAACTGAATTATTTGCTCACCTTTCCAGCCTCTTCTCTATTTTTTCCTGTCCTCTCTATTCTCTAGAGTGGCCTCTTTTGCGGTCCTGGCCTATGCCAAATCATTTTCCACTGGTTGTTTTCTCTGTCTGGACTTTTTTCCCCTAGATCTTTATATGGGTGGCTTAATCTCATCCCTCAGGATAAGATTAAATTCCTTAGACTCTCCCTTCCCACTCTTATATAAAGTGACCTCCCCAGTTACTGTCTATTACATCATCCTGCTTATTTTCCTGATAAGCTCAGCACAACCTGCGATTGTCTCCTTTACCTACTATATACTTTTATCATGAGTTCTCACTAGAACATAAGTCTTAGGAGGCAAGGACCAAGTCTCACTATTTGCTGCTCTATTCCCAGTGACTGGTACTCAGTAAATATTGTTTTATGAATAAAATGAATAAGCAGCTGTAACTGAGAATATTTGCTTTGTGTCTGTGGCCAGCTAGCATTTCTTTCAGGGACAGTTATGCTATAATTCCAAGCACAGTTTATTCTGGAAGTTACAGTCAATCATTTGCTTACCTAACTAGAGGTACCCAGTGCGATGGAAAGAAACCATTGTCTATTTGAAAGAATCATCAGCATGTCTCAGGAAAGGGAATATTAAGATCGTATCGGGGAAACTTATTAGGCCCAAATCCTCCAATCTATATACATAAAGTGCTTGATTTTTTAAAGGGCCAATCCCACACACTTTCATCAAATTTTAATGGCACTATTATGAGGAAGCGTAGCATGTAGAATTGTTTAATTGGAAAAGATATCAAGCCTAAAACACTCTTGAATCTGCTTTGGCAAGATGCTGAACTCAGCTGAACCCCCAAGAGGTTCCAGCACATGTTAATCCAAGAACAATTTTACTGGACTCTGTTCATCTTAGACTGTAGATACTGTTGCCTGTTTTAATTTTACTTTAAAAATCTACTTTTATTGCTGTCTTAGGACCGTGATGCTGGACTCTTTCAGTGGAAATTCCCTGGGGTTCTGGCACAAGACAGTGATCAGAAGGAAAGGAGCTAAAAAGTCTCTGGGATGGCAAGGGGAAAACATCTTAGAAACATAGACTAGAGAAGAATTTGAAGAGTGTCTGAAGGGCAAAATCCTTTTCAGACTTCCCCTAAAACAATAAAGGCCAATTCCAAATGTATGTGGTTCTGCATTTATAGTTTTACTCCGTAAGACTATATCCAAATTAAATAAAAAAATTACAAAGTGTGACTATAACTTTGGCAGTTTTCTCCCTAGACTCTAAGATAGGAAAATGAGTTTGCTTTTGTTTGTTTGAGACAGGGTCTCTCTCTGTCACCCTGGCAGGAGTGCAATGGCATGATCATACTTCACTGTAGAATCAACCTCCTGGGCTCAAGCAATCCTCCCACCTCAGCCACTCTTGGCTCTAAGAGCTGGGACTACAGCTGTGCACCATCACACCTGGCTGATTTTTAAAATTGTTTTTAGGTAGAGACAGGGTCTCACTTTGTTGCCCAGGCTGGTCTTGAACTCCTGGGCTCAAGCAATTCTCCTGCCTCAGCTTCTTAAAGTGCTGGGCTTACAGGTGTGAGCCACCACAACTGCCAGGAAAATGAATTTTAATACTCTAATATTGGTATAAAAGCTGAACAAATTTTTCTAGAACTGAGATACCCATTTTTTTTTTTTTTTTTGAGACCGAGTCTCACTCTGTTGCCAGGCTAGAGTGCAGTGGTGCGATCTTGGCTCACTGAAACCTTCGCCTCCTGGATTCAAGTGATTCTCCTGCCTCAGCATCCCAAGTAGCTGGGATTACAGGCGTGTGCCACCATGCCAGGCTAAGTTTTGCATTTTTACTAGAGACAGGTTTTCACCACGTTGGCCAGGATGGTCTCGATCTCTTGGCCTCACGATCTGCTTGCCTCAGCCTCCCAAAGTGCTGGGATTACAAGGGTGAGCCACCATGCCCTATGAGTGGGAAGTTTTTTTCTTTTCTTTTTTTTCTTTTCTGATACAGGGTCTTACTTTGTTGCCCAGGCTGGAACACACTGGTGCAATCTCAGCTCACTGCAACCTCTGCTTCCCAGGCTCAAGCCATCCTCCCACCTCAGCCACCCAAGTAACTGGGACTACAGGCACATGCCACCATACCTGGCTGATTTTTGTATTTTTTTGTAGAGACTGGTTTCCCCATGTTGCTCAGGCTCGTCTTGAACTCCTAATATCAAGAGATCCTCCCACCTTGGCCTCCCAAAGTGCTGGGATTACAACACTGTGCCCAGCCTAGTGGGAGTTTTTTAAAAAACACATTTTGTAACTGAGAACAAGCAGACCAAAACTGAGAAGAACACGGAAGACTCTAGCAACGTGAGTGCCAAATAATTTGATACATAAAATGGAGCATTCAACGAGTACAGTGCATATACTTGTAAAGCATATATGTAGATAAATGGATCACATGCTGTGTCATAAAGCAAGTTGCAACAAATTTCCGAGGACCGAAGTCATATAGCATACGAAAAGAATTGCACATCGCAGATGAAAATAAATCTGTACTACAAAACGCTAGAAAACTTTCATATCTATGGAAATTAAGAATATGCTTTTAAGTGTCCTCTGGATTAAAGAAGAAATCAAAGTAAAAATCAGAAAATATTTTGGATACCATGAAGTGAATAAAAATGCTGTACATCGAAGTATGCAGTAATCTCTTGCTTTGAAAACATTGGCTACTATCCACTGACTCTCTCCTATGGAAGAGTTAAATTTAACTCCTTAAAACCTTCCCATGCTTCCCCTTCTCCCAGTATGTCCCTTCTTTTCATTTTTCATCCCAGCAAATAGTTATAGCACATTTTGATTAAATTAACAGTGACGAGTTGTATTATTCTACTATGTAAATATTTTTCACAAAATGTGAATGACATAGATGTTGCCTTCAAGGTAGATCAGTCTTTACTTCTTACCTACCCGATTTACTTTCTTTCTTTCTTTTTTTTTTTTTTTGAGACAGAATCTTGCTCTGTCACCAGGCTGGAGTACATTGGCGCAATCTCCACTCACTGCAACCTCTGCCTCGAGGGTTTAAGCAATTTTTCCTGCCTCAGTCTCCTGAGTAGCTGGGACTACGGGCACACACCACCACGCCCTGCTAATTTTTTGTATTTTAGTAGAGCCGAGGTTTCACCTTGTTGGCAAGGATGGTCTCCATCTCCCGACCTCGTGATCTGCCCACCTTGGCCTCCCAAACCAATTTACTTTCTTATTATACTTTCGCTATTTTCAAACCTCCTCAGCGCAGCTGCCAAGTGCATCAGCTAACAATAAAGTAGCTAAAAATCTCCACAGTCCAGACTGGTAGAGCAAAAGCTTCCCTGAGCAAATGGCAACTCAAGTTAAAAAGGGATGTGTTTGTATCTTGGAAGATGGCAAGAGCAAAGCTAAGGAATGCATAAAGGAAACAATGTTAAAAAAATAAAAAGAAGTAGATGCTTTCAAAGTGGCTGGGGATAGCTGCTTCTTTTTGGCTGTGAGAGTGCAGAGCAAGAACAGACTGAGTTGAGCATTCTTAATGACTTTATTACAAGGTAAATATAAAAGTTCAAAATGCTCTATTTTCCTACTTTTTAATAGGGGGAGGAG
The DNA here is from genome assembly GCA_963573925.1 of Callimico goeldii. NCBI lineage: Eukaryota > Metazoa > Chordata > Mammalia > Primates > Cebidae > Callimico > Callimico goeldii. The sequence continues at coordinate 6,257 of CAUYOR010133127.1, forward strand.
AGGGAGGGCGGGGAAGAGAGGAGATGGAGGGAAAGCATCTGGGGGAGAGGGAGGGAAGGTGGGGGGTGGGGAGAGGGAGGTGGGGGGGACGGAGGGGAGAGAGAGAGAGAGAGAGAGAGAGAGAGAGACAGTCCCCAGGATTCACATCCATGCTTAATGGGTGTTCCCTGGGATACAAGCACTGTGCTTAGAATTTGAGTATGGAGTCCTTTCTGCTGCAACCCCTAGGAGATAGTCCTCTTTTTATACTAAGTAGAAAGGGCAAATGAAGAAAAGAAAGGAAAAGAACCCTCTTTCCCAGTCACAGCAGGTGGGGAGGCAGAAAGCCACTGTCTTCATTAAAGGCACCGAAGCAGAATGAATATGGTTTTAGTGTCCTGAGTTCCTGATTGTAAGCCAAAATTCCTTTTCCAACAGAAGCAGTGTGAGCCCATGAAACTATTAGGAATTGTCACAGAGTATACTCTTGTATCAGGATGGTAGCAGAGAACAACAGATATCATCTATAAAAGATCAGAGTTAGGGTATTCTTTTTTTCCTGTTGAAACATAGATATCTTCGGGAGAGCTGGAAACTTAACCAGTATTCAATTTTCCATTCATTCAACAGATATTTGTGAAACACTTATAAGAACTAAACACTGAGCTAAAGCTGAAAAGTTCTTTCCAAATGAACTTATAGTCTAGTAGGAGACACAGATATAAAAAGGCACTCACAACTGTGTAAAAGGTTACCCTGGGAAGATTCAGGGCTAGGGGGCACCAGGAGAGGTATTCTTTAGTGCAGACTGGGTGGGTGGATGGGAGGCTTCTGGAAGAACTGTCATCTAAGGTGACACCTAGAACTAAGGATTTGTAGCACTCCAGCTATAGGACAATGTTATTAATCCCAAACGTCAGACTTACTAATTCATAAGACCTCAGTGACATGTAAATCCAAGATTGCTTGTATGCTACTCTTTCCTGAAGAGAGAGATTGAAGTCAATCATACCCATTGTTGCTAAGGCTTCTGAAGGTTTTTACCAGTTGCCTTATCCCTTTCTATTGCTCTGCTCTCCACATCACCACCTAAAAAGATCCCAACCCACTCAGCTGCTTTGCTCCACTTCTTTCTGACCCATTTTGTAGCACTGCCTGAAAACATTACTTGGAAACTCAATGAGAGTTCATGGTGGGGAAGGCTGGGAACTGCTTTTTAGAACTTTCTTAGAAAATGCCTTCAAAATGTAACTAGCCAAGTCTAGCTTTTGATCAGATTTTAATGATCACACTGATATAAACCACTTTCTATTCCTGATCTGTTTCCCAGGACCTTTCCTGCAATTAATCACCAGCTAAATAGATTCAGAGGCTCCAGGCCAAAGTAAAAATGCTCCGAGGCTTGCAAGTGTCTCAACAGATTGTGCAGGAACTTTAGTGAGCACTCTTTATTAGCTCAGACTCACTCTGGGTCGCCTCCACAGCCTGAAGTAAGGCTGGCCTGTTACCTTCGTTTGTTTCCTCTAGTTTCCATGGAGACCACCCAAAGGAGCTTTGAAGCTTTCTAATATAGGCTTCCCTTCTTTTGCTATTTCCCTTGGAAGTCCCTGGTGGGGCCTATCTGGGTCTTAGTTTTTAGATGATATGGCATTCTCTCTATCACCTACCCCAATGTGGCACTGATGCCCCCGTTATTGGGAAGGCAGCGCTGGGATGGCCCAAGCTCCAGGGCTGCCCCTAGAAGCCAGATTTCTTGCACCTGAGATTTGAACCTTGTCAGGAACGAAGCAATTAACTGAATTCCCTGTAAGTTGGCTGGACAAGTGAAGTGAGGTGGAAAATTGAGGTAATTTTCTGGGCCAGTCAGACTAGAAACAAAACACAATAAATGTAAATGCAACTCAGCTTCAACTTTCTGGATCTCTCAGTAAAATAATTGCAACCCAAATGATCTAGAGAATTGCCTCTACTTTATGTTGTGAGTTCGGACACAGTCTCATGGAATTCCTCTCGCCTCCCCAAACTGGACGTCTCTGCCTTGCATGCAGTTTTATAAGAAGTGCTTCCTGGAGAAAGTTTCCCCATTTTGGTTCATACTCCACGTAGAGGAGACAATCACTCCTACTTTTTCTTCCCCAAGCAGTGTTTCCACATAGTCACAGCTGGAAGCCGTTAACAGGCAGGATGGAAGAAATCACATCCTATTCACATCTAATAGGTGAACCTGCAAATTAATTAACTAGTGGAAATGCTCAAAACAAGTCAAGGAGCCAGGTAACGTTTGCGGTTGAGCAGCGTGCAGGTGGGCTGCCCATAGCCACGGCCCAATTCCTCACATGCGTCTGGGCGGTCCAGAGGGTGGGGTAAGGGGCAGGGAAAAGGGCAGTAGGGAATTTTGTTTCCTTGGCAGCCCATCTGCTGAGGTCACAAACAAGCCACACTCGGGCTGCTCTGCCATCTCGGCCCTGTGGGTGGTCTCTCATGCACTCGACCAGCCACGCAACACAGCCCACCCCCTGCTTATGGCCTCTGCCAGAGTATTTATTAGGAACCATGCCTTCTTGGAAGACTAAATAGCTAGACTTCATAATTAAAGACTTCATTAGTTTCTTGTTGCAAATCTCCATGGCTAATGGGACTCAGGGCTGTATTATTTATGGCATTGGAAGGTTTACCATCAATCAGTCTCAGCTCTCCTCTTACTCCAGGTGCCCATCACACAACCCCTCCCCACGAGTCTGCCAGCAGGATGGGAGGTAGTCAGTGCCACAGTTAACAGGAAAAAAATTCCCGGGGTCCCCACACTGGTCTGCATGAATACATCGTGTGGCCAAAACCAGGCTGGGAAATGGAGCAAATCTGATGCGCATTTATCATCTTTTAATTGCCCTCTCTTCTTGCTCATCTCATAAAGGGGGCATTTCAGCAGATGAGGCCTGTCTTTCAAGACTGTCACTCTAGGGGTTATTTTAGACACTCTTTGGGGCAAAGAAATGGAGGCCCCTAGAGAAAAGGAGCTAAGAAATGTGCTCAGAGCCGCCAAGGAAGCTGGCAGAATATGATCATGAGATCAGTACATTTTTCCTCGAAAGAGTCATTGTGTCGCCTAGTTTGAGAAAAAGCTTTCTTTTCTAATTCCTATTGCATGAGAAAATTCATTCTATCAAAACAGCCGATATTTGATTACTACCTTATTTCAGGGAATAGTCTAAGCTCTTCACCCGCATTCTCTCATTTACCCTTCATGCAGTGGCTCTACACCGCAATCTGCTCTCCTCTTCTGAGAGTTGTGGCTGGAACGCAGCTGTCCAGCCTGGGACAGCATTCCTCAGTCACCCAGGAAGCCAGGTGAGGTCATGTGACCACACTTTCATTGAGGGAGTAAAATACTTGCACATATGTGTGGGTATGTGGGTGCTGTGTGTGTGTGTGTGGGTATGTGTGTGGGGGGTATGTGTGTGTGGGTATGTGAGTGCTGTGTCTGTGTGTGTGTGTGTGTGTGTGTGTGTGGGTGGGGGGGTGCCGTGTGTGTGTGTGGGTATGTGGGTGCTGTGTGTGTGTGTGTGTGTGTGTGCATCTGTGTGTGTGTGGGGGGGGTTATACACACACTTAGTTTTCTGCCTCCAGGTTGTCTCTCTAGTTACTCTCTAAGGATCAAAATTCATTTTCACAACAATCTCTCAGCAAGAAAGAAAGACTAATAAGATGTCAGATGCACCATTCTGTCTGTCCCTGAAGCTTGCAGGGTTTTTGGCAGTGCTCTCAGCCAAGGCAATGTACTTAGTTACCCCATAGGCCCAACTGCTGCGCCACAGACAGGAGCTTCACAGTTGACTGGACCAAGGAAGCGAGTAGACAGCATTGTTTGGCCTGGCAGGAACTGTCATCTCTCCCTTCTGGCATGTGACCTCTCTAGCAACTTGTCACCCATTTCTAGGAGTCCAGATATGTCTGTTCCATGCTTTACATTAAACAGTAGAAACTTTTACAATGTTTTGGTTAAAAAAATATTAAACCCACAGTAAAATGTACATTTTAACACTGACTTTGTACACATGCATATATACAATATAACAAACATTTCTTGAGGAACACCCATTCCTGTTTACTTTTACTCTGATTGTTGTACTCTGATATACTTTGTTGAATTTTATTTTATATTTATTTTTTGAGACAGAGTTTTGCTTTTGTTGCCCAGGATGGAGTGCAGTGGTGCAATCTCGGCTCACCACAACCTCTGCCTCCCAGGTTCAAGCGACTCTCCTGTCTCAGCCTCTAGAGTAATGAATTACAGGGGTGTGTCACCATGCCTGGCTATTACATTTTATTTTTTATTATATATATATTATTATTATTACACTTTAGGTTCTGGGGTACATGTGCAGAAGATGCAGGATTGTTGCATAGGTACATACATGGCAATGTGGTTTGCTGTCTCCATCCTCATCACCTATATCTGGCATTTCTCCCCATGTTATCCCTCCCCAACTCCCTAAACCCTGATGTCCTTCCCCTAGTCCCCCTAAACAGACCCCAGTGTGTGATGCTCCCCACCTTGTGTCCATGTGTTCTCACTGTTAAACACCCACCTATGAGTGAGAACAGGCAGTGTTTGATGTTCTGTTATTGCGTCAGTTTGCTGTGAATTGATGGTTTCCAGATTCATCCATGTCCCTGCAAAGGACATGAACTCATCATTTTTTATGGCTGCAGAGTATTCCATGGTGTATATCTGCCACATTTACCCTGTGGGAATGAACATACATGTGCATGTGTCTTTATAA